>BHFT01077538.1:0-15582 GCA_004320025.1 Laticauda laticaudata
GATAACAACGGATGGAACATTTTTCTCATCCGTTGTGTCCATTTTGCATCCATTGGGCAGTGTGACAGGGCCTTAAATTAAATGCACTGATTTTAATAGAATAGAATTCTTTATTGGCCAAGTGTGATTGGGCACACAAGGAATTTGTTCTGATGCAACTTTTTTTTTCATGGACTGTATTATTGCATATTTAAATGATTGGGGCATGAAAGAGCCTCAGTTGGACTACAACTTCTATGTCCCTTCAGATTTCATCATTTGGAAAAGAGGTCCCTGGCTTTAAAGAGATCAGCCTGTGAATATAAAGTTTCAACATTTGCTTTCTTTCTATTTTTCCTAAGGAAAGATTTCCACCTGCTGGTTACAAGATGAAATTGTAACTTGTTGCTTTATCCATGGAGAAATTAGAAGAGTATGCAGAAATATTTACCTCTGAAGCAATGGGTAGGGGTACAAAGAAGGTTTATTATATTTTACCCCCAAAATATTAAAGCGACAGGCTAGAATCACAAGTGAGCTGTTTCAAGCTTTAGTCTATAGATATCTGGAAAATCATGATAGCAGGGGTGTCAAAGTTGATTTCATTGAGGGCCGTATTAGGGTTGTGTTTGACTTCGGGGGGCCAGAATGGGCATGGTCAACTCAATGTCACTCATGTCGGAGGTACCTGTGGTGGCCCAGGCACTCTGCTAGTGAAAAGATGCTCCCAAGCTGCATTTTCGACTGCAACCGTCTGCCAGCAGAGCTCGGGAGGACCACCTGTGGCCTTTGTGAGCTCCATTTTCAGCTGCAATTGTGTCCTGCAACCATCTACTTGTGAAAATGGAGCATGGTCCTCTTGAGCTCCATTTTTGCTGCCAGAGGCACCATGGGGTGGTCTTTTGCTGTTTCCAGGGTAGCCCCGTGGGTCAGATCTAAGCACCCCATGGACCAGATCTGGACCCCCTCATTTTGACACCCATGTGATAATGCTTCCATTTACTTAATTTATTTAATGGTTCTTGCATTCCTTCTTCAAGATTATCTTCATATTTTTTCACTCAGTGTTTTATCTTACTTTGGCTCTGTCTTCCTTGAAATTAGTCCTTTCCTCAGGCCATGATGAGAGGGTCAAACTTCTTTTCCAAAGCACCAAAAGGCAAGATGAGAAACAATAGGTGGAAATTAACCAAGGAGAGAAGCAATATAGAACTAAGGAGATATTTCCTAACAGTGAGAGCAATCAAGCAATAGAACAGCTTGCTTTCAGAAGTTGTGGGTGCTCTATCACTGAAGGCTTTCAAAAAGAGACTGGACAGCCACTTGTTGGAGTGGTATAGGGTCTCCTGCTTGAACAGGGGGTTGGACTAGAAGACCTCCAAGGTCCCTTCCAAATCTATTATTCTATGTTCTATAGTTGTCTTGTATTAACTTTGTGAGTTTTTATTTATTTTGTTCAGTCACGCTATCTAACATATTTTTTTAAATTGCTTAATAAACCAACCAGAGTTGATCGATTTGGGCAGCTCTGCAAATCTGATAAAAGAAATAAATATTAAAAAATGACAGGAGGCCTTTCAAACACCTTCCAAGGCTAAGATTTTATGACTGAACAAACTAGACTCAGAATAGAAGAGATTTGTGGCAATCAAACTGGTTGGACAAGACTGGCAGGATCTATTATTTTTAGGCAAATTCAGCCAGGTATTTCCATGAGAACCAAGAAAGCAGAAGTAGCAGGAAGTTTTCTATCCCCTCCCTACCTAAAAAGAGGAGACAAAACAGTTCTGTGAGCAAGAAGGACTAGAAGGATGAGATTTTAGATTCTATCAGGAGCAACAGCATTTTAAATAATTGATGTGGGGGGAAGAATTGGTGTGACTACCTAAAACATGAAAACTGAGTGGGTTCATTGGGTTCAATCTATATATTTTATAAATAAGCACAAATATTTCAAAGTGCCAATAGGTGGTAGAAGGACTGCAGAGCCGGGGGAGAGGCTAAAAGAGGGATCAACCTAGAATCCCTATGTAGCCACAATCAAAGTTCAACCCCCTTCCCCTCTCCAAGTGCTGCTGACCCTTATCTAACTCTAACCAAGTGCTGATTGTTCATTGACAAGATTCTTGTGCATAGGCTGTTTAGCAATGAATCAATTATATTGAACCTTCATGTGTGGGCCTGGTCTTACACATCTGACACAGTTTGTTGTTAGTTTACTTTATTGTCATTGCACCTCGTACAACGAAATCAAACACCATCTTCACTGCACATCAGTGACCATGAAAATAAACACAAATACATCCTTCACACTCCATACATTGAACTGAAAACCCTCGACACCACATCAACACAGCACTATACAGTAGAATTCAACAGAGCTATTGCCCTGGGATAGAAGCTGTTTTTCAGCCTATTTGTCCTTGTTTTTATTATTCTGTACCGTCTGCCAGATGCTAATAGTTTAAAAAGGGTGCCCAGGATAAGATGGATCTTTGAGAATGTTTTGAACTTTCTTAGGGCAGCAGGAGCTATAGAGCTCTTCCAAAGAGGGGAGAGGGCAACCAATGATATTCTGGGCAATGAAGTTAACCCTCTGGAGTGCTTTCCTATCTGCCCCTGTGCAATTGGCAAATCATACAGAGGTGCAGTAAGTTAAGATACTCTCTGTGGTGCAGTGGTAGAAGGTCACCAGCAGTTTTTCATTCAGTTATTGTTTTCTGAGAAGACTCAGAATGTTTTCCAAAGGAAATAATCCCAGGATACATAATGTATTTTTGGAATACTTGACAGTTTAAAAAAAAAGGGACATGTGATGTGATATTTGGGTACTATGAAGGTTTTGGGGTTCTACTTAAAAAAACAACAGTGAAACTCTGATTTATCAAATCTTGATTCAACAGGTTTTACATGTAATAGACCGAATTTCCACACTGTTTTATACACGCACACCATAATGATATCATTATACAAATTATATAATTGACATGATTTGCATCTATGTACTTATTCATATAATGACATTATTTTCCTAATTATGCCATCATGCCAAATGTCATACATGATATGAAAGATGTCATTTGTATCATACCACTAGTTTGCAATTTAATTCAGTAAGTCTTCATCAATCAGATACTCCCAGATGTTTATTCAAGTCAATTTCAAAGCTAGTGGTTGCATTTACACGAACAGCAAGTCTTAATTTCATTATAATCTTGATTGTTTTGGTGGCCAGGATGGTGTACTCAAAATTGGCATCTAGGTTTCACGCTATTTTGAAGCACAAAAATACAACAAAACTGCAATGGAAGATTAAAACAGAATTTAAACAATGTAACCCAAGCCAAAGATAAATCCGAAAACTGTGCTCTGTCCAATCTCAATATCCACTCCCAAATTCTTGAGCTTGCCAGTCTTTGCTTTAGCTGAAATATTAAACATGGCTCCCAAGAATGAAACAGTGTCCATCTCTGTCCTATGTTACAGATATCTTCACCTCTAAAAGCTCTTTTTGAAGGATTCGCTCTTGTATTTGTAAGGTCTAGAATGATCATAGGACTTCCCAAAGCATTAGTTCAGCTGGATGTATAGGCCTGTAGTTCATCAGAACTTGTCACTTATTTGTTAGAATAGTAGTGAAAAGGATCTTACACACAGATAAACTGACCTTTTTATTTGAGACCAGAAGGTTGATGTGAACTCTTGAGTTCAAAACCTCAAGGACCGAAGATGTACTCATTTCAAATTCACTATCCCAAATTGTTAGGCAAAGTAAAAAAAAATCTTTTTGATAAGAGTACAGTTCATTCTTATGCCAAAATTCATTTTATGCTAATCTATCTTTTTAGGGACGCAGCCCTCCATATCCAGAAGTTCGGGCCATCCATCATACTTGTTGGTCTCCTGATTGTTTTTCAAATACTGTAAAAAAGGGGGGAAAAGAGACAAAATTAGGCACTTGCTTTGGATAGTTACACTTTTCAACAGATAGGAATATGGATTCCACAAAATTGAAGCATTAGCTTCTTCAGCTCAGTAGCTGGTAGATATTTCTGGCTAAGTATTACAGTAGGTAGTCCTTAACTTACGACCACAGTCAAGCCCAATATTTAGTTTGCTAAGTGAGACATTTTGCTCCACTTTAAACGACTTCCCTTGCCATTTTTGTTAAGTGAATCACTGCCATTGTTAAATTAGTAGCACTGTTGTTCAGCGAATCTGGTTTTCTCATTGACTTTGCTTTTCAGAAGGTCACAAAAGGCGACCACGTGACCCCGGGACACTGCAACCAACATAAATATGAACTAGTTTTCAAGCGTCTGAGTGTAAATCACATGACCATGGGGCTGCTGCAGCGGTCATAAGAGTGAAAAATGGTCAGATTACTGTATGTTTAACTAAACATGGCAAAAAGGAAACTGGCAGTAGCACTGAGAAGCACATCTATTCCACTAAATTCCATGTAAATTCTGTAGGTGTTCATAGAAAAGAAAAACGGTGGGTGTTTGCAAACAATCGACTTTGTTTGCAAATGTGTCCATGATGGGCACCCACCTCATTAGGAGAATTCTTTTCTGTCTTTTTTTTTAATTAAGCAAAATTCTGTTTACTCTGGGAGAACTTTATAGGGCCTTTTCCATCTGCCAGTGTTAAATCTTGTTTTGATGGAGATTTTTTCTTTTCTTTTATCTCCAGAGTAACATAGCTAAGTAGAATATGGGAAACATAGAACAGCAGAGTCCGTTGGTTTACTTTAAAGAAGGGAATAAGCTAAGCATTTAAATGCTTCTTTAAAAGCTTTGTTAAATTTTTACATTGTATGAAGCAGGATTTTCAGCCCCTGAGCAGAGATGCAGCAATACACATCCTGTGCTGAGCCTCCTTCGATCTCTTGAGACCAGTGGTGGGATTCAATTTTTTTTTACTACCGGTTCTGTGGGTGTGGCTTGGTAGGCGTGGTAGGGGAAGGATACTGTAAAATATCCAATGAGAGGTGGGATTTGCTGGTTCTCCGAACTACTTAAAATTTCCGCTACCGGTTCTCCAGAACTGGTCAGAACCTGCTGAATCCCACCCCTGCTTGAGGCACCTTGCACTCCTTACCTTTCTGTATTACTTCTCCACTCGGGCTGCTTCCCTCTAGTCTCGGGGCTGACTGAAAAAGCTGCCTGCTGAAGGATTTCAGCTCTGGAACTCCTTGGAGTTTTGAAATTCTTTGGTAGGCAGCTCTTTTTGCCAACCTCCAGAGATGAGAGGGCATCTTCTTGGCACACGACAGCAGTTTGCAACATTTCCTGCAGATTTCCCTATTGACTTTGTGGGGCAGTTGGCAGAGAATGGTGATGACATGACCATGGGTTGCTTGGCAACTACAGGTAGTCCTCAACTTATGACCACAATTGATCCCAAAATTTATGTTGCTAAGTGAGAAATTTGTTAATTTTGCCCTAATTTATGACCTTGTTAAGTGAATCATTGCAGTTGTCAAACTAGTAACGCCGTTGTTAAGTGAATCTGGCTTCCCCATTGACTTTGCTTGTCAGAAGGTTGCAAAAGGTGATCACATGACCCTAGGACACTGCAACCGTCATAAATATGAGCCTGTTGTCAACCATCTGAGTGTAAATTACATGACCATGGGGATGCTGTAACAGTCACAAGGATGAAAAACGGTGTATAAGTTACATTTTTCAGTACCATTGTAATTTTGAATGATTGCTAATTGAACTGTTGTAAGTCCAGGACTACCTATAGTTATAAGAGCAACAACTTGCTAAGAACCCAGATTACAATCATGCTCAGAGGTGCTTTGCAGCAGTGGTGGTATTCTACTGGTTCAGCCAGGTTTGTGCGGACTGGTAGTAAAAAATGCTACTGTTTGGCCAAACCAGTCATAAAAAAACCAGCTACCGGCTTGGCCAAACCGGTATTTCTTATTTTTCCCTCTCCTGACAATCAGCTGTTCTTGCCGGGATCTCCCTCACTGTCTTACTGATGCCCAGGAGGCAAAAAAATGGAGCACAGGGGGGCTGCACCGCCACATGCTCTGATTTTTTTGCCTCCTGGGCCTCAGGTAAGACTCCTGGGAGCAAAAACAGCCTCCCAGGAGACTTACCCAGGAGTCAAACAAAGAACTAAAAAAAAAAATGGAGCACGGGGAGAGAAGGTGCTGCAAAAAAAAGAAGCCAGGCCCACCCAGTCATATGGCCATGCCCACCTAGCCATGCCCATCTAGCCACGCCCACAGAACCGGTAGTAAAGATATTTGTGTCCCATCCCTGCTTTGCAGGCTCTAAAGTATCCTTTCTGAGGCTACTGTTTATTCTAACCCTTGTTAACTGAATGGTCGTAAGCTGAAGATTACCTCCAGAGATAAAAGACAAAGATAGAAGAAGAGCAATATAGAAATGTTAGCTTCTAATAGAAAGAGAAAAGCAGGCAAACCAGCCACAGGACAATTCTGCTGAAAATCTTAATTCCAGAGGTGTGAAGGAATATGGGCTGAATTCAGAGAAGCAGAAGAATAAAGAATAAGAGTTATTAAAAAAAAACCTGAGTCCTACGGACATAGAAAGTATAAGAAAGGAATCTGAAACAACTCACCTTGCTTGTGCTAAGTATAAATTGAAGAAGAGATGGGCTTGGACAGATTCCCTAACCACATGAAACCATATCCCAAAACACTCAGCAATCCTGTTTTCTACCCTTGCCTAAATTAAGAGGTGACAGGAATACCTGCCAAGGGAATGAACCAGAGCTGACATTAACAGAGGACTTCCTCTTTGCCAGGAAAGGGAATTTCCTGTTCTGCCGTAGTCCTAATAGTCAACGGACTGGAGGCGGGTTAGGAGTTTTCTGATTCTGCCATTTCCTTAAGTAGCCAAATAAGAAACCATCTCAGCATGTGTCACTTGGGATTATAGCACACAGCTATTGTTACCACAACGCACCTGTTCAAATGGACTTTTGCTTTTGAGTCCACTCCCACCAAGGAATATCCAGTTGTCTCGAAAACCCATCTGGGAAGCATATTTGCTTCCTAAGTCAGAAAATAACTTCCGGGCTTCATCATTTAGCCTGAGAGATAGAAAATTATTTTGTCATATATTTTCCCCTTTAACGCAGCGATTTAAACAGTGGAGGATAACAGCTGCAGAATTAGCAAATTGATCAGTTCAGCACTTTACAATGCAGCCTTTCAGAAGACAGAAGATCCATCTGTACAAAGCTCATTCAGACTGCAGATCTCCCTACTCTCTGTTGGCCAAATCTGTTGCATAAAATATTTCCTCTTTTAGCTATTATCATTCATCCATGGAACAGCTCTGTGGTTCCCAGAGCCAAAGGTTTTAGGAGCTTCCCTCTCTATCCAGGCAGATGGAGAAGAGAACCACCCTTAAATTTTCCCTTTGTAGGCCTGTCTGTCTCTATTATCCTTGTTCTGCAAGAAACTATCAAAACAGGATTTTTGAATTGAGATTCTGAATATTCTGAAGCTAGTGTGAAACAAAGAAAAAAACCAAAACAAACAGATTTTGGGTTCATTATATCCCAAACCATCCTTTTCCAGAAAAGTAGAAGTAGGACTGGAAGTATTTTAGCCATGAGGAATGAACCTTCCTTCCTTCCTTCCTTCCTTCCTTCCTTCCTTCCTTCCTTCCTTCCTTCCTTCCTTCCCTCCCTCCCTCCCTCCCTCTCTCCCTCCTTCTTATCCATCATTTGTTGCTGATATACTCCTATATTCCCTGGAGTTACTTCCACTGCATTGCAAAATGCTTAGGACAGTACTGAATACTAGAGCATGAGTAATCCAAACTTCTTTACTATCCATTTAAATAAGGTAGAATTTTTGCACAATATCTTCCCATATTTCTGCAGCTGAAAAAAAACAACAACTTCAGAGCTGCAGTATCTTGCAACTTACAGAAGCCTGTCTTCAATTAATTTTATATATTAACATAAATTGCCCATGAGCCTTTAAAAATAATGTTTATTACTTTTCTTTCTTTGTTATATAAATAAGCAGAGCAACAAAGAAAAACACCTTTGGAATTTATGTTATAAACAAAGGAATCCCACAAACATTGCCTGCAGTTTTTGAAATTTGTCCTTTTTCTTGCTTCTTTGTCAAAAAAAGACAAATGGAAACACTGATAAGCAACACATATCAATAATCCCAATGCTAACAAACAAAACGTACAATTTCCCGTCTTGTCTAATGATTTCTTTAGCCAAATACATGCTGCCAAGGCCTACAGTGCTCAAAACTGTGGCTATAGCTAAGAGGAATATAAGCACCTTTTAAACAACAATTGATCTAGAGCCATAATAGCAAACCTATGGCACAGAGCCATTTGTGCTGGCATGTGAGCTGCAGGCAAACTTACCTCACTGCACATGTGTGTGCTTTACAGCTGATATTCGGCCAGTTTGAGGCCTTTTTCGACCTCCCAGAGGCTTGAGGAAGGCTTCTGTAGGCTTTGCAGGCCAAAAACTAATCCCATTTTGTCACTTCCTGTTTTTCCGAAAATACCGGAAGTGACTGAACTGGGGCAAGTTTTCAGCCTGCAAAGCCTGCAGAAGCCTTCCTCAAGCCTCTGGGAGGCAGAAAAAGGCCTCAAACCAGCTGAAAATCAGCTGTGAGGCACAGTGCAGGAAAGGGGGCGGCAGGGAGTGGGTGATTGTGCGCGTATATGCAGGGGGTATGTGGGGGCACACATTGCCTTCTGGGTGCTGGTACATGAGCGCAAGCATGCAAGCACATGCACAATTTTTGGCATAGGAGCCCAAAAAAGATAGCCATCGCTGATCTAGAGTCATAGTAATAAATCTGGCAACATTAGTACAAAACATGTAAATAATAGGATAAGACCTAAACAAACAAGTTAATGTCCCTATTCCTGAGTTAGATATCCAGCAATAGTATAACTAACATTTACTAAGGATTTTCTGAGATATCCATTATATTTAAACAGTTACATCGTTATATTCATGTCCTGTTAAGATCCTGGAATCATATTTATCTGGTATAATGCAGTCTTTCATTCCTTTATCAGAACAGGATATTTAAGCTTGTTACTCCAAAAGTCAGAGAAATAATATCAATTCCTTCAATTGTTTATTAAATGTGTTACGACAGACTCTTCAACTATTTCAAAAGGGCAATTTATGAAATTTATTCATTATCTTGCATGTTAATTGAAAGTAATGTGATTAATAAAAAATAACACAGTGAATAGGTTCTCTCAAAATATATGTCAACCTTGAAGGTGTATTCATCTTAGTTGTTATCCTATATGTTAGAATTCATTTTTGGAATGTATTTTTGTGCAATGACTATATACAGCCAGTAGATGGCAGTGTTTACAAATTTAGATCTATGGTATATACAGGAGTGGGATTCAAATTTCCTAACAACCACTTCTGTGGGCATGGCCTAATTTGGTGGGTGTGGCTTGATGGTCATGTAACTGGGTGGGCATGGCTTGCTGACTGGGTGTGGCTTGGTAGTGATGTGACTGGCTGGATGTGGCTTGTATGTAAATATTGTAAATATTTATGTAAATATTGAATTTTTTATAAAAAAGAGCAACTTTTACCCAAAATCAAACAAAGCAGGCAGGCAGATTGAGTTGCTCACAGAATCACAGATTCACTCAGAGATCTATCTTTCTGCAATCTGCTACCTGAGTCTGCACNCAGATTCACTCAGAGATCTATCTTTCTGCAATCTGCTACCTGAGTCTGCACTGAAAAATAGAAGCTTCAGTCCTAAGCTCTGTTTTTAGATTAGCTACAAAGCAAGAAAGCCAACAGTTGCCTGCTTTCTAGCTAATCTAAACCTCCCTGCACAGCTGATAGTTGGAACAGCTGATTGTGGAGCAAAAAAAAAGAAAGGAAAAATAGCAAATTACCAAAAATTAGGTGAAAGCACAAGTCAGGCAAGTTGGGTAGCATGCATGCCAGGTAAGGAGTGAATGGGTGGGCCGGGGAGGGTTAGAGCCAGTCAGTAGTGCAATTTGCTGGTTCTCCGAACTGGGCAGAATCATAACAACTAGTTCTATAGAACTAGTTTGATCAGGTAGAATCCCACCCCTGGGTATATACTCTATGTTCTTTTGTTCTAAGTAGAGTTTTCTGTTTCAGTTAAAACAGTTAAGCAGTAAAGCACATGATGACTGTACCCTTTATTTGAGGCGTAGTGCTATATATAATCAGAATTTCTAACAGAAGTTCTAACACATACTCATTACTCAACTACCCATCTGTCTTATTTCCTCTGCATCAAAAGAAGGATATTAACAGCTGAGAACTGATCTTGGTGTATTTTGGCAGGAGATGTAAAGAGCAGTGTCATACTGAGGATCGTATAATGCTTACATCACTAACAAGAACTGTTAAATATGGATCTCTTTGTGTGTTATTTCTATGTAACAAATTACAGCACAAGACTAATAAAATGAAAGAAATAGTTTACTTACTTTGTTGCTGGGTCATCATAAGAGGCAAGGAGCACAAGAGTGCCTTTTCTAATTCCTTTCATAAAATCCAGCAAATTGTTAATATCTTAGAGAGAAACCAAGGAAAAAAAGTTTGTAAGCTACTTATTATGAACATCTGAGATACAGAAAATGTAACTAATAAAGGGAATCACAGTGTTTCTTAACAAATAATGTAACAACCCCCCAACAAAAATAAAGCAACCAAATGCTATAGGTAAGCTTGGGCTTTCCAGATGTTGGCTGTACTGTATAGAATTCTAGAAACTGTATCTGGAGAAGGGTTCTGTATGCAAGAATAATCCCATAGACTGATCCAACCTGCTTTGCTGTGTTTGAAAACCTTTGAGATAGGCACAATAGGAAATAGGTACAATAGACTACAATGGAGATAAGTACAATAAACTACAATGGAAATTGTTCAATAGACTACAGTGGAAATAGGTACAATATACTACAATAATTACAGAAATTCAACCTGGAGGTTACCCAGTTTATGAATTTTAGCCTGTATTCAGAAGTTACAAGGAACTACAGAAGTATATTAATATTAACCAATAATATAAGCTAACCAGCTTAACAATTTCTTTGTTTTATGGAAATTTTCTTGTACTTTAAACTCCCTTTAACCTTCAGTGTTGCACTATTAATACATAACGGATTAACAATTTCACATACCTCCAGAATACATGTCAAAGCTATCTATTTTGATGACTTGTCCTGTGGTTCCTGGAGATTGAAGTGAAACACAAGTTTTAATGAAACATGTTTATAAAGTATGTGCACTTAGTTCAGTCTCTGGAATGATGGAAAAATGAAATAAAAATGTCAAAGGCTAAAACTAATTGGTTATCAAAAGTGCAACATATTTTCAATATGAGTGGAAGTATACGATAAGAATTATTTTTCCACCATTCTGTGCATTCTCCCTTTTGTCCAGTTGCTAAAACTGCTAAAGACAGGTTTTGTGCTTGTTCTTGGGACATGGCCAAAATCTACAAAATGGATACAGATAATTTTAAAAGAAATGAACATTCAAAGTATGAGGAACTATGTAAAGAAGGATAATAAGTTTTCCAGGATGTTGAAATTGCCATGGTAATAAGAATTGCTTCTTATGGGCAAACAATTCTCATGCTCTGCTTTTCACTGAAAAATCTTGTAGATTTTTGAATCAATACTCAAGGGAAGGTGAATGTGTAAGCCTGAAAGTGTTGCCACTTTTTTCTAAAGTATTTGAATCTTCCAGTTATCCGAATATAAATTGTGTATCCCTTCATGAAAATACTATAACTCAATAATCAAATACTGCAAAACCTGACACAAACAATTTGTAGGAATTTCTATTAAATGTTTAACAATATTAAGTACTGCTATGGTCCCACCTATGGACACTTGCTATAAGCAGAAGCTATAGGATTTCTTCCTCTTCAAAACGTGTTTGTTAAATGGATAATTATTTGTAAAAAGTCATGTTTTGACCCCCAAGGTGACAATCTCCTTTCTAGCTCCCTTCTGTGGATTCAGAGGCCTCTCCAAATTGGAGGGAAAAAAAGAATTATTTTAAGGAGTGACTGGGCAGGGAAGAATGCTGTCAGCAATATCGGGCATGCACACAATGTTGCGGAGGGGAGGGGCAGGTGGAGAGGGGCGAGGCCAGCCAGGGCCATAATTTGCTGGTTCTCTGAACTGCGCAGAATCATAACAACCAGTTCTATAAAACCAGTCCAAACCGGTAGAATACCTGAGCACAACCTCCTTTGTTGCCAACTCAGATATGTTTCCTGATATGTAGACAAGATGGTGATAACACTGGTGATGATACTACAGTGTATACAATTTCACCACATATGTGTACATGAGGCACATGATCATTTATATCTAGAGATATATTTTTTATTTCTCCTTTTAGAGTCATTAGGACAATTGCTCTTTCTGTATCTTGCTGCACTGTATTTCACCCATTCAAATTTATTCCAGTCTAAACTCACTTAGAAGGATATGGCTTTTTTGCCATTTGCAGTCTTAGGGCCTCCTAGGACTTTCTTCCCATGTATTGATCTTGAATAACTGCAAGTTTCTTCTTATGTTACAAAGATATCTGTGATATCAGATTGGAATTTCCTTTCTGGTCTACAGTCTCACAGTAGGAGACGGCCCAGAGATTTCGTCTCATTAACTGTATCTATAGTGGCCCATTCTTCCTTTTTTTTAGTATTAATTTTTATTGAAGAATCCATTTACAGAAAGTTTGAATATTTTATCCTTTCAGTTTACTTACAATATATTGTGGGTCCCTTCTTTCCATGCTCTATCCTTTCTAATCATTAAAACCAAGTTTGTTTTATTTTCCATTTTCAGCAAAAAAAAAAAGGGAGGGTGGTGCTGTCATTTCCAGATATATTGTTGTCTTTTCCCTAATCAAACAAGTCAATTTTGACATCTCTGCAAATTCTGTTATCTTCACCACCATTCCCTCATTGTGGATTCTCTTCCTTTATGAATAGAATTTATGATTAAGCTACAGAAAGGGTTTATGAGGTCTTTAACAGTGCCAAAGTCCATTGGGCTTGCCAGATGTCATACTATCTCAAGGTTAGCTTAATTATCATAAAAATGATCTGTTTTTATATCGTTTTATGATTCCAGAGCATTGTCTGTTTCCTCTTCCCTTCCATCATCAGAGCAGGCCATTTTTGAAGGGTAGAAATAGATTATGTTAGAGTTGTTGGTGCTCTCTGAACTTGGGAGTTTCATGACCAACTAGATATAATCTTCAATGCACATCATCATCATTAGTTGGGTATTCATGATGATACTTAGTTGGGTAATGAAATGTCTGTAGGCAAACAGCCAAGCTCAGCGAGAGTACCAAGGACTCCATAGTTCAACCTTGGTCTACATATATTGTCTTCTATTGGAATGAATGACTTTATTCTTCACTCGTACACCTTCCAATGTGAATGTGACCTCTTGGCATTTTTAAGCATTCTTTTCCTTCTGATGTTGCCTCAGCTGCTCTTGTCTCTTTTGGTTGGTGCATTTCACTTTATCAGAGCTAATTCCTGCAGTTCATTAGCTATTTCACAGGGGCAAGAATAACCCGCATCTAAATCAATGGTTACCAGGATTTCTAATATCTTCTAATATCTAACAACACAATGACTATAACACTTGTCCTATAAATAGAAAGTTGCTCATTTGAAACCTGGCAGAAGCATTGTCCTTTACAAAAAATACTATTTCTCCCCATAACCTACCTACTTTTCCCTTTCCTTTTTTTAAAGTATTAAATACATTCAGTGGTGCACCATTTCAATATTTTCCTAGTCATTTGGGGTAGAAGAGTTTCAGCTGTGTTGTCCTGTGAATTAGCCAACAAATTGTTGAGGTTAGCTTATAATTAAGTGAAATATATCAGCTAACTTGGAAAGGCATGCTTATGGTAACATAAATGGGAAAGGAGAATTCTAACCTTTAGCAATGGGGTGATGGGGAACATAAAGTAATGTTATCTCTCCCTGTCCTACAAACAGATTGCTCACCCAATTTGGTGATGAGACAGTTGTGAAATGGGGATAAACCCTGAGTGAGAAAGACTGAAATATTTCCCAGGCAGGAATATCCAATTAGAATGGTTGTTTCACTCATATGGAAGTACAGAACGATAGTGGTAGTAGTACTTTCCTCGAAGTTATAGAGCAGCTAAGGTATTTTCATTGGTTGCAGTGAACCAGCATTGATTTGGAAATAGCATCATGTGAATGACATAGCCATATTCAGTAGCAGACAAAGGGAGAAATCTTCATATGATAACAGTATTTGAGACTGGGGCCCTTAAAGGGCAAGTAAATCCATTGGTTCTCGAATATAAATTCAAATCATTTCAATACTGTACAGAAAAAAATCCCTACATTTTGAATTAAGCCTTTCTTGTGGATAGTAACCCTCATCTCCCTCCCACTTATGACTGTATGACTGTATCTTTGTCGCTTGTATCCTTACAATTTATATTGACTGTTTCCTAGTATGATTTGATTGCTTGTTGTACCCTATGACTATTATTAAGTGTTGTACCTTGTGATTATTGACTCTTTACCAATGTAGCTTTTCTTTTATGTACACTGAGAGCATTTGCACCAAGACAAATTCCTTGTGTGTCCAATCACACTTGGCCAATAAAGAATTCTAATCTAATCTACTGGGAATAGGAGAGAAATGTACTTGATTAAACCCAAGCCTATCTCACTTTGCATTTTTGAACCAATGTGAATCAAAACATACTTCTTTATTCACAATCCATATATTTCTGAATTTTGCAACACAATTTCATTTTCATTGCAATTTTTCAACAAGTAGAAATGAGGGGAAAATCTTTATTCTCTCCCTTGCTTTCTCTTCTGTCTGTCTGTCTGTCTGTCTGTCTGTCTGTCTGTCTGTCTGTCTGTCTGTCTGTCTGTCTCTCTGTCTATCATTTATCTATCAACTATCTATCAACTATCTATCAACTATCTATCAACTATCTGTCTGTCTGTCTGTCTATCTATCTATCTATCTATCTATCTATCTATCTATCTATCTATCTATCTATCTATCTATCTATCTTCCTTTATCATCTTCACCTGTTTCTGTTAACAGTGAACAGCAGTGTATTATTAGTAGCAGCCCCTGCCCTGTGAAACATTTTTGCCCTTGAGATCTGGCAGGGCTCCAGCCTTTTAGCTTTCCAGAAAGTCATTAAGAGTTGACTCCCCCACTACCCTGAGGCATTGGGGAAGCAAAACCCAGGGAACTGTATAGTTGGATGGATGCTGTTGACTGGGCACCAGTTTTTCATATTTGTTTGTTAACTTGTTTTATTTTTGTGCTTTTATTATTGTTGTTAGCCATTCACGTTTGTGTTTCACAAGATATAAATCTAACAAGCAAAGGAACAAATCAGAAAACAAATAATTCTAGGGAAACTGCACAATAACACCAGCCATCTTTCTGTAAGTGTCTATGTTCCATTCAGAAAAGACGCGCAGAAGACCGGGTTCCAACAAATAACTCTTTATTAGTTAACAGCAACAGTAACGGAACATTGGCTCAAGCCGCGGCAGCC
>BHFT01077543.1:306-17124 GCA_004320025.1 Laticauda laticaudata
GGGGGGGGGGGGGGGTGGCAGGGTGTGTTTGTGTGTGTGTGGGAGGAGCAGCAGAAGTGATTTTATAGCAGTTGAAAAAACAAAATAATATTAACCTTTTATGTTGACCATTTTTGATGTAACCTCCAGCTTCTCCAGAGGTTCTGTTCCAATATTTTCAAGTTTAATGATGAGTGGCTGAGTCTCTCCGTTGTACAGCTGGACAGACACGCTGGTGGTAATTTCATCCCCCGAAGAAGGCTGAAGTGTACGAGCAGACCTTCAAAAATGGTAGGAGAGATACCAGTGGGTAATGAATCCATCAGCAGAATATAAATCCATATATTGTTTACCACACATTCACATATAGTTTTTCTTTCCATTCAGTTGTGTCTAATTCCCTGAGACTGGACAAGTCCCTGCAATTTTCTTAGCAAGCTTTTTCAGAAATGGTTTGCCATTGTCAGCTTTCTAGGGCTGAGGGAGAGTGACTGGCCCAAGTCATCCAGCAGGTATCGTGCCCAAGGTGGCCTAGAACGTCCACTGGTCTCCCAGTTTTTGATTTGATGCCTTCACCACTACATCAAAGTGGATCTTCCAGATATCACTAGATGTTTTAAAAATATTAATAAACAGTGTTATCTAACTTTATGAATATTATTAATAACATGGGGTAATGGATCAGGCCAAAAAACAAACTCTAATGGCAGAAGAAATACTTAACCACAATTAGTTCGGCACTACTATTACTGTTCTTCACCTCCCACACCTGAAGATGGGGATGTAGCATGAGCTACAACTGTAGGTGGGGCAGATGTAGAGAATAAAGTGCAAACTAAGTGAAATTTAGTTTTGAACCATGATAAAGAAAGGTACAGTCAAAGTTAACTTCTGAAAACTAGCATTCAAAACTAATTGGGATAAAATCAAGACATTACTTATCCTTCTGAGGTAAATTTAGCATAGAGAAACAAGCATTTTAACCACCCAAAATAAATTAACAAAAAAGTAAAAAACAAATGAGGTGCTGTAATGAAACAGCTCACTGTGAGAACAGTATAGAAAAGTTTATTATTTCTCATACAAACATACGTACATATACATACTCAAACACACCCACATATATATATATACATACACATACATAAACACATACACACACACACACACACATACATACATAGATACATACATACACAGGAAGTCCTCAAATTATGACCACAACTGAGCCCAGAATTTAGGTTGCTAAGTGAGAAATTTGTCCGGGGAGTTATGTCTCATTTTATGACTCTTTTGTCACATTTTTTGCAGTTTTTAAATTAATAACACTTAAGTGTTAAATGAATCTGGCTTCCCCATTTCTTGTGATCATGAGTCTGGGTCACTGCAACAGTCATAAATATGAACCAATTGTCAAGTATCCAAATGTAAACTACGTGACCATGGGGATGCTGCAATGATCATAACTCACTTTTTCCAGTGCTGTTGTTACTTAGAACAGTCACTAAATGAACTGTTGTCAGTTGGGGATGATACATAGATAGATAGATAGATAGATAGATAGATAGATAGATAGATAGATAGATAGATAGATAGATAGGATAGATTCAGATCAGATAGAAGATATTGAACGAAGCATTAAAAGCATTAAAGCATTCTGGCTCAAATAGGCTAGCCTCAATTTAAAAATAAACGGTTTCTGAATAAGCTCCCGATTACACAGACGCAACTCAATACCAGAAGCCTATGATGGCAGATGAGATTCTTCTAAACGGTTGCTACAACTTTACAAGGCACACTACCAATGATGTGGGGATAATACCCGAAGGAAGCTGATGAAAACAGCATACATCGTAAGATCTGTATACAGAGCCTGAATGATCGGCCAGACTGAGATTTCTGCTCGAACATTGCTACAAACTTAAAGCACTACAATCAGACGTGGATAATACATGAAGGAAGCTGACAGCACACATGTAAGTACCGCTGCCGAAAAACTTAAAAAAAACAATATCTAGGACTCACGGGGGAGGAAAATAAATAGCCAGAGGCAGGCCCATCAAAAAGCTATAAGAAGTCCTGGAAGTTAAAAAGAGCAGGAATATTATGTGACCTGAAATTGCCGTCGACGGCTAGCTGCAGAGACAACAATGGCCACACCAACTGCTCTCAAATTAGAGCATTTCAATCACCCAGCACAGCAGCTACTAAACCGTAATCCTGAAAAGAACAGAAATGGCTTTTACTAGGAACGAGTTCAGCAGTAAGAAGGATTCAATTGGATTCAGTTAAACAAAGATTTGCTAGCACTACCCCTGGAATGAAGCAAGCAAAATCAGCCTCTAACTTTGGGATAAAGATAAAAACAACTTACCAGACTTGGAGAGCTTGAAAGCTGAAACCAACTGTGTAGAGCACTATCAGAGATGAAAAACTCTATAAAGAAACTAAAGAAATTAGAACATGACAAGAAAAACTCCCAACAACTCACAACATCGCCATGAAACAATTAGTAATATCACGTTTCCCAACAGAGAACTCAACAAAACAGAAACAAGAATGTCCTAACCAAAGGATTCACTTATGCCATAGCACCAAAAAAAATCCCCAAACAGAATCCATACACTATGTATGCAGTAGAACTCCAAGCCTAAGGACAAATTAAATACAGATGAAAGCTGACAAGAATAAAGACCACGCGAGGTTACAGGAACAGTCTATTATGAACACGGCAAAGCAGTTCGAAGCCGTGACCACCGAGAAAATACACTTGCAAAAAGATGAATTCAGAGCCGCTCAAACCCTGAAAATGATAAACAGCATAATCTACTCCCAGCAGATAAAGGGAATGCCACAGTATGTAAATGGATACAAAAGACTCACGAAACACAATTGCGAGAGCTCTGCAAGACCACATACAAACCTATAAACCAGCCAACCACATATCTGGAAAAATTAACGCAAGAAGAAAATTATAACCAGCCAACGATAAGGCAAAGAAATCCAACAGACCGATCAATACCCATCGAGAAAAATCTTCCAGATGCCCCAAATAACGGCCTTCCAAAAAATACCGCAAAGAAGGCATACCTCTCAGACAGAGACCCATAGTCAGCCCAAGGAGCACCATTACAGAAACCTAGCTAAAACACTTAGCAAAACAACTACAGCCCATGCTGAAAAAACTGCAGCTTCATATGTACAGAAACTCATAACCACTTCTTAGAAATGTTTCCACGATCTACCGTGGAACAAGAAGATCCTGCTTGTAAGTTTTCCGAACGTGGTTTCACTATTCACCCAAGTCCCGATAACGAAACCTTGAAATCATCAAAAAATATACCGCAACCAGCTAAAGACCTCATGGAACTAAACAGAACACTGCCTAACCAACACATATTTCATAACAAAGGACAAAGAATACAAGCAAATTGAAGAAGCCCCTATGGGATCACCACTGTCACCGTCAATTGCAAACCCTGTTCATGGAAGAATTCAAATTCCAGAGTCCCTGGCCTAATGCTCACCCGGCGCCAAACGCAAACTATGGCTAAAGATACTATCGATGACATAAACATTTGTGATTTGGCCCCATGGGAAAAAGAAACCTAAATAATTTCCTAACACACCTAAAACAGCCACACCCCAAAATCAAGTCACCAATGGAAATGGAATAAACAAACAATACCATTTCATAGATGTACTAACTACAAAGCATAAATGGCACACTGGGAACAACCGTATACCAGAAGAAAACACACACCAACCGCTACCATCAAACGCATGCCACCACACCCAGCCAAACAGATAAATTCATAGCCAAAACACTAATTACCAGAACCAAACGCCTGCAGACAAGACACATATAAAGACTGAACTAGTGCACCCCTGACTAAAGTACTGACAGCCAACGGCTTCCACAAAATCAAAATCACGCAGCTTGATTCACAAAAACACAACAAGACATAACAGCAGACCTAGACAGATCAACAGACCTATGGAACATCCTTCCTGCCCTACATAAGAGGTCAACTACAGGACAAAATTCAGGAAGATACTAGCACAGGCATCAAAACATCAAAACTTGCTCAAACAGACAAAAAACAGTAGCAGCCATCCTTAAAACCCCCAAAAGACAAAATTGACCTGGAAAACCAGAGGCATATACGAAGTTCCCTGTGCATCAACCATGCCCGGCGCAACATACATTGGACAGACCAAAATAGAAGAATAAAGTACCGCACCTGGATGAACACAAAAATGCAGTAAAAAGCTGAACCACACCTCCTCACTAGTCCAACACATTAAACCAAGGTCAACAACATCAACTTCAATGGCATAAACCCTAGCCACTATAAGAAAAAACCCCAGCACAGAACATCACGAGAAGCATAGAGATTGAAAAAGACCTGAAAGCATGAAATAGAGAGAGATGATCCACAGACTGTCAATCATTTGGAAAAGCCTGCACTCTCAAATAGAAAAGATCTCCACACCACAAGCCCAGGCAAACACCTGGGCACAAAGAAACTCCCTATCATACCTCAGCTCAACACCCCCCACCAGGCACCCAGATGAAACCTAGCTTCTCATAGATGATAGCCGTCCAATTTACACGAAGCCAAGCTGCACTGAAGCCTCCAAGCGGAGCAGAGGTGTTTGCAGCCACAAAGCCACAAAACAGACAGAAGAAACAGAACACCAATCAATCAATCTGTCGCAAGTCCAATAAACACAGACGCAGACTCCCAACCAACTGCAGATGTAGAAAAAAACAACCTGCCACAATATAGGCTAGCCCTCAAATTTAAACCAAAACGGCTGTGAGACCCCTAACCCACATACAAACTCAATTACAGAAGCCTGATGATGGCAGATGAGATTCTGCTGAAACGTTGCAACAACTTAAAAGCAACCACAATGAACGTGGGATACACCCGAAGGAAAGCTGAACAGCACACATTGTAAAGTTCCCCTGCGTAACTTAAAAAAAAACTATATATATATATTATATATAATTATATTATAATATATATATTATAATATAATATACATATACATATATATACTATATATATTATATATATAATATATAGTATAAATATAATATACACACACATATACATATGTATAATACCATAACATACTACATACATACCATTACATACATAATTTGTTTTTTAACTTCCAGTTTAAAAAGTGCAAAGCCTTCCAGATAATTGATCAGTCTGGTGGAGTCATCTCTTGCCATGAATAAAAGAGGTTTCGTATTCTGCATGAATAGAAGAGAATAGAACGAATAAAGCAGAATAGAAGAGATGAATAGAATTTTATATATAATTGTTCATTATCTGAAAGCCTGCCACTCAAAACAAAAAAATCTTCACAAAATCAACCAACAAGCCAAGCAAACACCTGGGCACAAACAGAAATCCCCCTGCTCCTCCAGGCTTCAAAAAACCCCAACAGGCACCCAGATAAACCTAGCTTCCTAAATAAATGAATAGCCGTCCATTTACTTGGAGCCAAACTGAACTAAAAGCCTCCAAATACAGGAACACGCAATGTTGCCAGCCATCAAGAACCAAAAAAAGCCACAAAACAGATAGTAAGATATTAGAAACACCAAATCAAGGCAGAAGCAACCAGCAAATTGCAAGACGCAATAACACCAGGACTAAAACTCCCACGCAATCACGAATGAAGAAAAACACTATATCTGGCACAGCAGATAAGGACTTAGCCGCAAAAATTTAAAAGCAGAAAACGGCATGCTGAAAAGTCTGAAACTACAAACGAACCCACAAACACAGACCTGATGATGGCAGAATGAGATTCTGCTGAAACGTTGACTCCCAACTTTAAAACAGCACACACCTCATACATGACCAACTGGAGGAAATACCTCAACAAAGCTCAATAATCAATACATATATAAATAACCCACAGAAACTTAAGAAATACAAATCGGGCAATCAAAAACCACATCAAATGACACTTTTAAACTATCAAGAGAGTATTCATGGAACTGGACAAAGACATGGCAACAAAGTCAAGCCAATGACACTGAGTTTAGAATACTGAAACTTAAAAAGAGAGTCTGGGCGTGGTTTATTCTCTGGGCTGTGCTAGCTTCTTAAACAAAAAACTAAACTAATCGGCTCTGAACTCTGAAGCTACTGCTTGTGTTTTTTTGCTTGTAACCTTTACCATGTTGGAAGTATCTACTATTGATATTGGAAACTTTTACTTAATATGTTGTAATATATCAAGAAGTTAATGAATCCTTCTGAATCAGTCATCTGTGTATGCTTTCTGGATTTGAATTTCTGCTGCAAACTCTAACATAAGCATACACACACTGCTCTCCTTCACAAATTGCAATCTCTTAGCCATAACTTTTATCAGCCATTTAAAATCCCTTACTAAATGTATTTTCAAGCAAGTTTTAAAGGAAAACCATGCTGAACATTCAATTCAGGACAAATATTAATATTAATCATAATAAAACATATACACACACCAAAAAAAAATCCCAAGCAGAGAAAATTACCCCAAAACATGTTCCCAAAATTTTTAGGACTCCCCCAGAGCAAAGCTGGAGGCTGCAGAGGTAAGCAAGAGAAATCTCACTTTAAGAGCATAAATCCATGCATGAACCATGGATACAGTCAAGATAATTTTTTCATTGCAATCACTGAAGGTTCCATTTATAAATAACTTTTTTTTTATCTCAAAGTAGCAGGACCCAACTATATTGCATTTGAAAGACTCATCCATATTAAAATGATTCATAATACAGCACTGGGGCAAATACAATTTCATTATTTAAAATTTGGTTTGAGAGAAAATAAGCTCTCCCTCAGGCACTTTCACTCTCTATCAATTCTTAACATTTAGGTGACAGGTTAAGATATTTTGTTCCTTTGTTTTGTATGATTTTTATTAAAACTTTTAAAGAAGAAGATAAAAACTAGTGCCAACTAATGTAAATGAAGGAGGAAAAAAGAAAGATCAAGGGAAAAGCAAAAAGCGCAGGAATAAAAGTTGAAGAAAATCAGAAAAGGTGTCATTCAATGCACCTGTTTTTTAAGGTTAAGAAGTATCATTTATAATTATTCTGGTTTTTTTTTTTAAAAAAAAAAGGAAAAAGAGTTTGTNTTTTTTAAAAAAAAAAAAAAGGAAAAAGAGTTTGTGTTTTAAACAATGCATTCAATTAATAGGCACCTATTACAAATGTAATAGCTCTTTAGATATTGATAAACGCACTCAGAGTTTGCCAACTTGAAAATCAACCACCAGAATTCTTACCTGGGCAATGAAGTACTGATCTGCAACCGAGGTAAAGATGGAATGACTTCCACTGTACAACCAGAGGTCTTTATTCCTGGCAGCTTATCCAAAAGGCAATCACTGAAGACTCCAAAGACTGTAGTGTGATAGCCTGTCACCATGAGAAATCAGTCAGAGATTGAGCAGAAATAATCAATCATCCAGCACAAATAAAAATACTATAATACTACTATAGCTGTTAGAACCACAGTTATTTAATTTGTGAAAAATGTACTGAACATCGAAAAGGCTAAGTGCCAGTTGGTCGTATTTCTAGTTTGGATACTGCACAGTTAAAAACAAGAGGAGAACCATTATGGCTAAGAAACCTCAGCTAGGATTTTGACATTAAAACATGCTAATTTTATTGGCTAATGCAGAGAGATTAGGAAGATTTGAGAGTCATTTTCATTCTCAAGTCAATATAATAGCTTGGTCGAATCACGGATCAATGTGGCTCAGGTCATTTTTCCTTTTAAGGCAGATTATAAGAACTTTTCATAGCCAACAAACAACTAATTAATAATATTATTATGGTTGACGCACAGTCAGCCAGATGTTTAGACTGATTTTGTCTAATTAAACCACCTATCACATCCTGGGAAAGGGGCACAATAGTGGTATTACTGAAAGTGATGAAGCCAAAATTTGTGGGCTATCGGTTGAGGTAAATTTATCACAGAGAAACAAATATTCATATAGTTTGCTTATTTTGACCAAATAAGCAAATAGTTTGGCAAATAGTGCCAAATAATCTCAGAGCCCTGAATTTGTGGATTTGGGATTAATACAAAATGGGGTTGCAAAAAATATTTATTCTGCATTTTGCTCATTTTTTAAGGCTCTAGAAATCTATTCCTAACATACAAGATAAAATAAAAACTGGTGCTTAGCAGAGGCAGATTATTATGGCACAGTCCTTCTGTTGGTTCTTTTCACTCTTCATTAATTTGCCATCTACAATTTACAGACATAATTATCTTCCAAACACAACAAAAATAACTACATTACAAAAACTACTCGATAGTTAAATTTCAAATCACACATCAGTCTGTGATCAATCAATCTAGGCAGTCCTAGATCAGGTCATCATATTTTCTGCATTTCATCATAATCTAGAGCAGGGGTTGCCAACCTCCAGAACGTGACCCACCTCTGGACCTTGAGCTGTTCGGAACCGGGCCACGGAAGTGGCAGGCAAGCATGTGCGTGCATCCCCACTTGCGCTAACAGTGGGAGAGCACGTGCGTGCCATTTGTGCGAGTGGTGGGCAGATTTGCTACCGCTCACACAAATGGAGTGCACACACGTGTTCTTGCTCACCGCTTGCACAGAACCAATCCCTCTCCCCCTCCATGGCCCCATCAGTTCACAAAATTGAAAAGGTTGGGGAACTCTGATCTACATTCTAAGTACAGTCTTTGTTTATCACATTTGCAGAGGATCTTAATATAGGTAGACCTCAGCTTAATAACCATTCTTTAAGAGCCTGCTACAAGTTATAATGGCGCTGGAAAAAGTGAGTTACACTTTTGTTACTGCACCAATTGTCACAGCATCCTCACAGTCACATGCTCAAAAAATCAGGCCCTTAGCAACTGGCATGTATTTAGGATGACTGCAGCATCTCAGGGTCATGTGATCACAGTGTTTGCACCTTTCCCAGCCAGCTCAGCTTCCCAAAGTCAATGGGGGAAAGACACTCACCAAAGGACTGCACAATTCACTGAGCAACTGTCGTGAAGCATTGAAGGAACTATGGCAAAACGGTCATAAAATCAGGCACAACTCTTCAACAACTGCCTTGGTTTAGCAATGGAAATTCTGGTCCCAAGGACAACTTGTAACAGATTATTTGGATTATTAGCTTCCTAAAAGATTCTCTTGAAACGTGGTGATGAAAATGTCATCCTTTTCATTGCTATTTAGCAGAGGTCTCCAAACTTGGCAATTTTAAGACTTGTGGACTTCAACCCCCAGAATTTTCCAGCCAACTGCTGCTATTTAGAATGTCGTAATAATATCAACTTAGAAATGAACAAATCTGGCTTCATTTTTTTTTTAAATATTAACACAATCTGAAATGGTTTGCAACAGCTTACACTCCTCAAAGTAGAGAACAGCTTATTAGTAATCTTTACCATTGACGTTGATCTGGCCTGGGGACTGAGGAACACCAACAAGTGTCACAGGATAGAGACCAGATTCTGCTGGTAAAGAGAGAGCTGCAGGGAGGGATTCAAACTCAATGCCACTCGTGAGTAGTCCCTGGGAATGTAAAAAGCAAATTCAATTTAATTCTGTTAAGCAAAAAAGCATGCTGAAGGTAAGACATTATATAATGCCCCTATGCTAATAAAATTATCCTTTAAAATATTTGAATAATTATACTGTTAGGAATTGTAATCACTATTCCTAATCTCCTTCTGACTGTTGCATTTTAAGGGCTTATTGGATGCATTTTATTGTATGTTATCTTACATTTGTAAAAAGCCATTCATATACATTATTCATTCTGTGGAAAATATTCCTAATTTAATATATTACCTGTAAAGCATCTGGGCTGAAGGGAACGATTATTAGAAGAACCTGAAATATTGGCACTTGCGTTGTCAGTTTCATCTTTAAAAATCCCATTTTAATATCCTATTAGTTCATGCAACTCATACTGTTGATATGCTAATTCTACTGGAAACTGTGACAGCAAAACTTTCTTTCAAGGAATAACAAAAAAGTTAAGCTGTTCTTCAGATGTAAATGTGATATCAATGCTATATATATGTAGATGCGTCTATATGTTTCATATACATTTAAAAAAAAATCTTACTACAAAGTAAAGCAGGTGTCGTTCTAATTGTTACCCAAGCCAAAAAGGGATGAAAAACAACCTAACAATAAATAGGTACAGCAATGGAACATCTATCTAGGAAGATTGTGGGTTTTCTATATCAAGTTTTTTAAGAAGAGGTTGATTGAGCAATCATTTTTAAGGATGCTTTGGTTTTCCTGCACATTGCAAGGGCTGGATTAAATGATCACATCGAACCACAGCTCTATGGTTTTATGGCTCATCCCATTTAGAAAGGCAAGAGGAATTATCTCAGTGAGAAGATATTGTCCAATCTTATAACAATTACCATAAAAACCTTCCTTTCTATGACAAATACCCTCTCATCAAGCCGCAAAATAACAAAGTTTGGCTATGAAACCTTTTCTACATAATCCCTACCATTCAAACAGTATATTTTCTTGGCCATACATGAGTTCAGCTGTTACCCCTTAACAACTAGCATTCATTCTTGTACATCATGATTCTGAGGATAATTGCACCTCCACCCACCATCTGTGTTTTTCAACTTATCAGTTAGGTGTGCAAAGTAGAACCCACTTTCCAATGTAAAGACATTCTCAAAATACAAATGCAGCATAGTGCCTCCCAATTCCAATCCCAAACAATTCTGAATAATACTATGGCTGATAGTGTTGAAAGTCACTGAGAGATAAACAAGTCAATGGATGTCTATGAAGATTCTCAGTCATCCAGGTCATGGTTGTCCCAAAGGTACTTTTTTCAAGAGGCAGCTAGACTAGAGTACTGCATCCAGTTTTGGTCACCACACCATAAAAAGAGGTTGAGACTCTAAAAAAAGTTCAGAGAAGAGGAACTGGGATGATTAAGGGACTGGAGGATAAAACATATGATGAACGGTTGCAGAAACTGGGCATGGCTAATCTAGTGAAAAGAAGGACCATGATAGCAGTGTTCCAATATTTGAGGGGCTGCCACAGAGAGGAAGAGGGGTCAAGCTATTTTCTAAAGCACCTGAAGGCCAGACAAGGAATAATGAATGGAAACTGAACAAGGAAAGATTTAACTTGGAAATAAGGAGAAACTTTCTGAAAGTGAGAACAATCCATAAATAGAACAAAAGTTGCCTTCTGAAGTTGTGGGAGCTTCATCACTGGAGACTTTCAAGAAGAGATTGGACTCCCATCTGTCAGAAATGGTGTAGGGTCTCCTGCATGAGTGTGTGTGTGGGGGGGGGGGGTNGGTGTAGGGTCTCCTGCATGAGTGTGTGTGTGGGGGGGGGGTGTAGATGACCTACAAGCCCCTTCCAACTCTGATTATCTGTATTCTGTAATCTGTAAAGCTTCTTGCATGAGAACGTCTTCAAAGAAAAACCAGAAAATCCAGTTGTCTCTTGAAAAAAGCACCTTTGGGACAAGTACATGGATGAATGTACCACTCCCATCCTGGCTCTGCTACAGGTCATCAGCAAGAATGACCAATTCTATCTTTGCATTATAACTATACCTTCTGTCTGAAGGTAGGCTGAAGTTGGACAAGAGGCTGTCCCAAAGAAGAGGGAGTCAACCAATTCTCCAAAGCACCTGAGGAAGGAAGGACAAGAAGCAACAGATGGAAACTAACCAAGGAGAAAGGCTAAGGAGAACTAAGGAGAAACTTCCTGACAGTGAGAACAGTGGAACTGCTGGCCTCTAGAAGTTGTGGGTGCTCCTTCACTGGAGGTTTTTAAGAAGAGATTGAAGAGCTATTTGTCTGATATGTTATAGCAGGTGTCTTCAC
Organism: Laticauda laticaudata; assembly: GCA_004320025.1. Classification (NCBI taxonomy): domain Eukaryota; kingdom Metazoa; phylum Chordata; class Lepidosauria; order Squamata; family Elapidae; genus Laticauda; species Laticauda laticaudata. Next base: position 12,206 of record BHFT01077543.1, read on the forward strand.
ACTTGACAGCTTTAAGACTTGTGGACTTCAATTCCCAGAATTCCTCCTCCAGTCATGTTAGCTCAGGAATTCTGGGAGTTGAAGTCCACAAGTCTTAAACCTGCCAAGTTTGAAGACCCTTGTGGTCTCCTGCATGAACAGGGGGGTTAGACTAGAAGACCTCCAAGGTCTCTTCCAATTCTGTTATTCTATATTGTTATCATTTCCTCCAACTGTGATCTGTCAACCTTCTCGACAACCTTCACAATAAAGGGAATATTGGAGACTTACTGATAGTTGTCCAAATGAAAGGATTCAGCAATAGCTTCTTCGGGAGGGGAAGTACCACTATCTCCTTCAAGACTGAAGGGGAACCTCACCCCTCCAAAGAGGAAGATACCACCGCTTGGATCTATCCCTTAGTTCCCTCCCAGGCAGCCTTAGCTATCCAGGAGGGGTCAGAACAGTATTTTACAGTATTGATTCAAACAGGTTAAACATATGTGGTTCTTTTTAAACGTAACTGTTAATACATGCCAGCAATTTCAGTAACAGTAGACTGAGCCACTTATTCAACAAAGACTTGAAAAATATATTTTATACCTACAGTACAAGACATATATTTGACAAATGATTATGCCAACTTTCAGGAAAGCAATATAAACATCACAAATACGACCATCAGTGTCATTTGGCATAGAAAAAGTTCAGCAACTTTCTTTAGTGGAATTTTATTGCATTTTTTACCACTTTCTGATTTATGGGATAACGGATAATTCATATTAATGTCAAAACTTTTCTGCATAACTTATTCATGTATATCATTTTTTATAAAGCTGATAAAACTGTACATTAAAAAAAATAACAAAGTAAAGCAGATAGATGACGATGTTTATTGCAATGTACACAACAAAGATAATTTTGCCTCCTTACCCCAAAATATTAGAGTTTAGGCTTATCTCTGTTAATTACTGAGTTGTACATTTAATTCAAACATAAATAAAAGTTGCAAGTATAATAGCGTACATTTGTACAATTTGCAAACATAACATATTGGACCTTGATCTACCTAGATTTGAAAATATATTAACCAATGTTACTACCAAAGTAACAAGCCAACCTCCCACAAGAGCAGCTGTGGATGAACATTATTTACTGTAGATGAGCACACACTGCAGCAGGAACGGGACAACTTGGCCATAGCCAATTCGCTGCGGCAAACATTCTGCGGCAAATTCGCCACAGCCAACTCACTGAAAGACAAATCATTGCAGGACAATTTCACAGTTCTATTTAATTATTTACAATAAATAATAATTATTTTAATTTTTGCCATTCACATTTCATTCTGTCACTCCTTTTCCTTCTTTTCTTTAATGATTCCATTCCACTGTTTCTTTGTTATTAGTATAACTCTTGTCCCGCAGTGAGTTGTCCTGCAGCGAGTTGGCCATGGTGAGTTGTCACCAAAATCAGAAACAGACAGCTTATACAACATCTTCCAACAAAATGGATAAGTACTCAGCATAATTTTCAAAAACTGCCTGACCATTACTGTGCAAATAACATATGCTATTAAAAGAATAACACAACCATATGTCAAAAAGATCACAGAAAAAAAGAACAGAATACAGCAACCAATACCCAGAACAAAGTAAAAGTAAAAATTAACACCAGCCAAACAGTCAAGCAGAAAACCACAGCCTAATCAAGGAACTACCAAAGACAAAAAAACACATTCCTACCAAAATTGGCAGGGCAAACCTATATGTAAACAGGGAGCAAACTAGTACTGCTGATGTTACCCAGTCAGGTAATGAAACATCTGGACATAAACCACCAATTTAGAGCTTTTTATATTCTCCTCTATACAAATTTTAAAAAGTAAAGTTTGTATTCAAGGCATGCTATGGGCCCCATCGGCCAAGGTATTCCAGTTGGCGGGGTCCTGGAGAAGAGCTTTCTCTGCTGTTCTGCCTACCCTCTGGAACATCTTGCCCCTCTCCCCACCCAGAGTGAGATCAACTTCAACCCTCCTGACCTTACGTAAGAGCCTAAGGACCTGGTTCTACCAACTGCTTGGGGCTCCAATGGGGGGTTGATAAGATTAACAACAGCATTTCTAGCCTGATGCACGCATAATCCATGCGGCTTCTCCAAAGATGTGTGTGTCAGGGTTCCAACCAATGCCCAAATAAAATCAGGAGCCTCATCATGCAAGAAAAATCCAGTTGTTTATTAGGAGCGCCATGTCAGCACAACCGAAGCGAAGCCAGCTCTGACTTCACCGAGTTAGCACCTTGCCTCTGACCATGTTGCCCCCTCCCCCCAAGGTGCATCATCAGCCACATTCCCCAACAAAGCAATTTCGCCGGTCATAGAAGTCACTCCCTCCAGACATAGTGGGTCTCCATGGAGATGGCCTTGACTTCAGGCAACTAGGATGTGTCTTATTTTGACTGAGCTGTAAATTACTCAGTGCAACTGTGAGGCCTGATTTCCCATCCCACTGCCTATAGCAACTTTGGAGCAGGTCAGGAAAGCTTTGTGAGTTGACAGTGTGAACACAATATAAAGGATTCCTTCTGAAGATTCCTCAGAATGTTTTAATCTCTGCAGAGAACTGCCCCATTTCACCTTAACTATAGCTATCACTAACAATGATGCTTCCCGTCGCTAAACCTAAATTAGGCTTTATGGTGAAACAGGATGCAAAACATACCATATTTTCTACCCGGAGTTCAAACGGCATTGGATTGTACACCATCAGCTGAACTTCACAAACGTCTCCCTGAACCCATTGAAAATCTACAGAAGAAATAAACAGAAAGTTAATTTTCCGGACAAGACACGCATTTAAGCAGAATTGGATATTGTGATCACATGTGGCTATAGATTGTCACATAAGATTACAACAAGGGTCCCCAACACCTGGTCCATGGATCGGTATCGGGACAATGCAGCGGGCAAGTGCACAAAACTCCATTTGCGCATGCACAAGATTAGATTGTGCACACAAAACCGTGCCCTTCTCCCCCCCTCATGCCACCCCCGCCATCATTGCCAGTCTGCGGAAAGGTTGGGGACCGCTGATATAAAATCTTCACAAAGCTGTTCTTCATGGAAAGTATTAAAAAATTCCTTGGACACTGTGTTTTTATGGAGAAAGCTCTATTGAATACAAAGCCTATGTTGTTCTACTGCACTATTTATAAAGGCCTGCCTTATAACTTCCTATTTATTGAAGCACCCCATAATTCTCATTTATTTTATGTACAATTACAACCAACATAATTCCCTTTTCTTGATAATGACAGTGTTTTTATACTTTTTGTAAAACAACATGTCTTGATTGCCTCAATTACCCAGTTACATTTTAAAGTTTACATTTAAAAAATTCTTCTTTAACGTTTGCATTTTATTTTATAAGAAACCAAAAATGTGTTTGTTTGTTAATATGCAGATTTCTGGTTAATGATAGCAATAAATACGTTCTGAGCACTTGTAACTATTTTGGGCCTGCTCTCACTTTAGCAAACTTCTGTCAATAAATAAATAAATGGTATTAGCGTAAACAGCATATGGCCTAAATCATCCATAATGTATGGTAAGTGTGAGTTTTCACACTTTACACACTGGAATACATTACGGAAACACATTAACGCATACCTGTTATCTAGGCTAGAAAAGGCCTTTCATTAGAATGTTATGCCATCTAGCATCTTTAGAGTACAGGTAGTCCTCAACTTAAGACCACAATTGAGCCCAAAATTTATGCTATTAAATGAGGCATTTGTTAAGTGAGTTTTGCCCCATTTTACAATATTTCTTGCCACAGTTGTTAAATGAATCACTGCAGTTGGTAAATTTGTAACCTGGTAAACTTGTGTGTATGTGTGTTTGTGTATGTATCCTTCACTATATATCCTTCACTATGGCACATTATGATATTAAGAAGTGAATGCTATCCAGATAATGGTTTATATAAACCATACATGTTTGTTCCATTCTCAAAACCACCACAAAAATTTTACAAGTCAAAAAAAAAAGGCCACATTCAAATAAAGCAATGATAACCACTACAATAAAAAATTGCCTAATTCTCCATGTATGCTTAGACTTTCTTTACTGCAGAAAGTAAATCTTTCTTTACTGTACTTTACTGTACTGCACTGTACTGACTTTCTTTACTGCAGAAAGTACCACACATGACTTTCTCCATGTATGCTTAGACTTTCTTTTCTGCAGTTGTAACTTAAGCACAGCTGGGGGAAATTTTAGCTATGTTTATCTGAAATGGACCAAGTTACTACATTTGTGTTTTGACTGTGCCTCATTGAATAATCATATAAACTATTTTAGGGATAGGATCCAGAACTAAACTAATAATAAGTCTTTTAATTGCATACTCTTCAGCGTCACTCTGTGAGAAGATGCAGTGTTCCAATTCTGTACATAAATAAATATATATAACTGAAAACAAATCTAATTTAATATTAATACCAGAAGAGAATTATACAACATTGAAATCACTGCAGAAAATTAATAAATATTGCTGTACTATAATGTCTGGCCCAGGATAATATCAGTCATTTAAAGTTGCATATGGACTTTGAGAAACTAGAACTCTCAACTACCATCATTACCATTAAAATGAAGGCAAATTAGCACATGTCATATGGCTTCATCAGTGAATGGGCATAATAAGAATAGAATAGAACAGAACAGAACAGAACAGAACAGAACAGAATAGCTTTATTAGCCAAGTGTGACTGGACACACAAGGAATTTGTCTTGGTGTAAATACTCTCAGTATACATAAAGAAAATGTACATTCGTTAAGAATCAAGAATCATAACGTAGAACACTTAATGATAGTCATAGAGTACAATAAGCAATCAAATCATACTAGGAAACAGTCAATATAAATTGTACGGATA
>BHFT01077555.1:0-11829 GCA_004320025.1 Laticauda laticaudata
AAAAAGAGAGAGATATAGTGGCTGGGTTTTGGTGCCATTGAATTGATGTGTGACCTGTGGTGTTTCATGTGTTGACTAGTGAGGAGGATTGTTCCAGTTTTTTACTGCATTTTGTGTTCATCAGCGAGGTACTGTATCTTCTATTGTCTGATCCAAATGTATGTGGCCGGCATGAGCACAGGAACTCTGTATATGCCTTGGATTTTCCAGGTAATTCTATGTTCTCGGAATTCTCTTCAGGAGGCGTGCCTATTTTTATTGCTGTTTTGAAGGCAGACTTGATGTGAGCACTGTCGTTAGTGAATCTTACTGATATTATGTAGTACCTCTTATGTAGGCGAGTGACAGTACTCCCTCTGATACCCCAGCTCAAACACACCACACCCACAGCACCAGCATGAAACCTGGCTTCCATAGTACAGCGTCCTTTCAGCACGAAGCCAAGCTGCAATGAAAGCCTCAACAACAGGAACGAGTGTGCCAGCAATGCAAACCACACTAAAAAAAAGAACAAGAAGAAATAAAAAACCAGAATAACACCAATAAACTCCAAGTCCAATAAAACACAGACCACAGACTACCCCACAATCAGCTGTAGAAAAAAATCTGCCATAATAATAGCTAGTCCTCAATTTAAAACTAACGGCTGTGAAGCCTGACCACTAGAACTCAATACAAGAATCTGATGATGGCAGATGAGATTCTGCTGAATGCACGTTCTACAACTTTATAAAGCAAACTACAATGACGTGGAATAATACCCAAAGGAAGCTGAACAGCACACATGTAAGTACCCACGAAAACTTAAAAAAACAAATATATATATACACACACACACACACACAAAATATACATTAATCCTTATTTACATCTTCTAACACTCTTTGTATTATTTAAGTCTTGTGATCACAGATGTCCTCTTTAACAACTCTTTTCGATCTTAAACTCTTCCTTTCTGTCCCCACCAATAGTAAAATCTATTCCAAATTATATAACATTTCAATTCATCCTTATTTTTCATCTCTAGTGTTAGCCTAGCAGTTTGCAAAGCACCATTTTTAAATGCTGTTGAAGTTTTGCTTTGTTTTTTTTAAAAAAGCTGAATCCCTTTCTTAACTTTCCATTTTGTCTTATTTTTGCTAATAGATTAAAAATGAAGACCATTCTTAGTAACCAAACAGTTGACATTCCTGAGAAAGGTAAGAATGTAACTAGTGACTTTCCTAATGAGACTCTTTTCTTAAAAACAAATACACCTCTGACATTATTTGGGTATTTATGTTGTCTGAGTAGTTCACTGAAACTAATTTTACTTTTTCTTTTCCAGTCGACATTATCCTAAAAGGGCGGACAGTCACTGTCAAAGGGCCCAGAGGAACTTTGAAAAGAGACTTCAACCACATCAATGTGGAACTCTCCCTTTTGGGGAAGAAACGCAAGAAGGTGAGGTGGTTTTGAATGTTAATGCTCAGTGTGGTGTCAGGTTTCCAGATTTCCTATCGCCTCTCATATTAATTCTCAATTTATTGCAGTAATGTGTCTAGAACAGGGATCGGCAACCTTAAACACTCAGTGAGGCACAATGGTCCTAACTAGAACACACACACCCTGGTTCAATTCTGGAGCCAAATGGAAGTCCAGTTCCGCCACCATAGAGTCTCCTCCTAGCATGGCATCCTTTTTCCTTTACCTGTCCTAACCGAAAGTTCTATCAATTGTGGAGCCGACCAGCCACAGGGAGCCGCAACAGAGGGATGAAAGAGCCACATGAGGCTCCAGAGCCATACGTTGCCGATCTCTGGTCTAGAATATGAGATTTGGAGATGTGGACTTGAAAGGTGGTGAGCAAAAATGTTCAACACAACCTGATAAAACAGTTGCAATGTTTACAAATATTGTGAATCCTTGAGGTGTTGTCATAAATTGTGAAGACCTGTGATAGCTTTCATTGCATCTCAAGTGCCAGGTATGTTCATTCTTGCTACTTATTTTATGTGTATTTTATGGGTAATGCTCCTGTGGTTTTCACAGACCATGTTCCTGTCTTGAGTCCATGCAAATTTGTTCAGGTAGTCCTCAACTTACAACCACAATTGAGCCCAAAATTTCTGCTAAGTGGAGATGTTGGTGAAGTGAACTTTGTCCCATTTTACGACTTTCCTTGCCACAGTTGTTAAGAATCATGGTGTTTGTTAAGTTAGTAACACTGTTGTTTAGTGAATCTGATTTTGCTTGTCAAAAGATCGCAACAGATGATAACATGTCCCTGGGACACTGCAGCTGTCATAAATATATCCCAGTTGACACATATTTTTGCCACATATTAGTATCAGCGGTACTAGTTGTAAGTGAAAAGTGGTGCAAAGTCCCTTTTTTCAGTTGTAACTTTGTCACTAAACAGACTGTTGTCAGTTGAAGACTATCTGTATTATACAACTATTAAAAGTTTCTGAACCTATTGGCTTCCATCCTTCGTGCTGTTTATTTAGCCCATCATAGCTGAAATATAAATCAAGTTTAGAGTCACAGGATTGAACACCCAAGCTTGGAGTAGTAAAAGCACCAAACACAGTTTAGTGCAACCTGACAGGTTCAGTGGACTTGTAGTGCACATGGAAATGGTATATCAATTAATCCATTTTAGTGTATGGTGGATGATTCCTGAACATTCCTTCCTAGGCATCCCTTTCATATTGCCAGAACAGAATAGAACAATGGAACGAGGAATGGAATGGAATAGAATAGAATTCTTTATTTGCCAAGTGTGATTGGGCACACAAGGAATTTGTCTTTGGTGCAAATGCTCTCGGGGTACATGGTGCAAATGCTCTCAGTGTAAAAGAAAAGATATATTTTTCAAGAGCCAACAGAATAGAATATAAAATAGAATAAGGAATAGAACAGAACAATGGAACGTAGAATAGAATAGAATGAAGAATAGATTATGGAATAGAACAGAAAGAAGAATAGAAAGGAAAAAAAGAAACAGTTGGAAGAGACCTTGGAGTTGTGTGAACTGAATGTAAAGATAGCATTGGAAAATCATTGGAAACAATTGCTATGGTTGCACTGGCTTGACAATGTCAGTGCGATGTTAGAAATTGCTGCCGTCCGACAGCTGGTTGGACTGTACTGTACTCTACTGTACAGCTGGTTGGACTGTACTCTCGTTCTCGTGTGCAATCTGGAGAAGGATGTGTTGCATTTTGTGAAGCAAAGCCTTCGGTTTACTGAAATGGCTGCGTTTTGCATTGTTGACACATGCAAGACAGCCTGCAACTGGAAATCTTTTAAGTTAACAAGATAGAGATTGCAGGGAACCACACTGACCTAGACCAGGGGCCTCCAAGCTCCCAGTCCATGGACCAACACCGATCCACGGCATGCCAGCAATGGGGCCGCTCAAACAATCGAGCCCCCATCTATGGGATGTAGGCAGCATGTGAAACTGTTCCACCTCCGGTCCGCAGAAAAACCTCTCTCCATGGAACCAGTCTCTGGTGCCCAAAAAGTTGGAGCCTTCTGGCCTAGACCACCAGTCAGAATTTGGCCAGTTGCAACTTCTCCGTCAGAGTTCAGTCACCAACAAAAGTTTGCGTTCTGGGAGATCTCTGTTCAATTCCCTTTTTATTTCTGTGCTTTTTGTATCTTTAAGTAGCGGAAAGAACCTTGGGAAACAATATTTGGTTGAAATTGGAATAAATATACAATCTTAAGAATAGTTTTGATAGGTACTGTTGAGGCAAGTTGGATTCTTTGTGTGTGCTGTCATCTACAAACTAACTATAATTACAGCTTAGTGTTATAAAATCTTGGCTTGTTAGAAATATATAAATTGTTGCGGGTGCAGAAAATTGTCCATTTATTGTTCATTTTCAGAAAAAATGTTGACTGTACAGGTAGTCCTCCCCTTATGATCACAATTAAGTCCAAAATTTATGTTGTTAAGTGAGAAATTAGTTAAGTGTGTTTTGCCCTATTTTATGATCTTTCTTGCCACATTTGTTAAGTGAATCATTGCAGTTGTTAAATTAGTAACCCATCGTTAAGTGAATCTGGATTCTCCATTGACTTTGCTTGTCAGAAGGTCACAAAAGGGGATCATGTGACCCTGGAACACTGAAAATGTCATAAATGTGAGTCAGTGGTCAAGCATCCAAATGTAAATCCACATGACCAGGGGAGTGCTACAACAGTAATAAGTGTGAAAAAAAGCTCATAAGTCATTTCCTTCAGTGCCATTGTAACTTTGAACAGTGAACCGCTCATAGTTACACCACCACTGACAAAAATGACTTATGCCCATTTTTCACACTTAATAACCATGTCAAAGTGAACTAAGTGAACTGTTGTAGGTCAAGGACTATGCTGACATCCTGGAATGGCGATTCATTTTTTCTTTTCTTTAAACCTTTTAGCTGCGTGTCGACAAATGGTGGGGTAACAGAAAGGAGCTGGCAACCGTTCGCACAATTTGCAGTCATGTGCAAAACATGATCAAGGGGGTTACATTGGTAAGTTGTCAGGAGTCCAGCAATCACCCTAATTAAATCATTCTCGAGCCAAACTTCAAAAAACTGCAGAGGATTCATTAGAGGTGACATACTGGCACTGCCCTTTATGAAGCCCACTGTAGCATACATCATTTACAATCACCCGTGACCCTCTTTCTCCCTTCCCCCTGGGTGTCCTCATTCACGTTCTCCAATTAAATATATTTGCAGGCAAAAGCTCTGGTATTTTAATAACAATCTTTTAAAGAGAAGAGTTGGAATGTATTTTTGCTTTCAAACTGCTACAGATTTCCTCTCCTTTTTTTTTTTTAATGGCAACTACTAAGGCAGGCATAGTGCGATGACCCAGGTTATGACACAAAAATAACGCAGTCACAAAAGTAGAATAAATTCCCTTTAACGCCTCCAACTTGGGCCCCAATGTCCAATTATCTTCGGCTTGATATCGAACTCTTCCAGAAACAGTCTATGAAGAGAGTAAATGCAGTCTGAACCAAATGCAAAAGTAATTAGAAATTTAAAAAAATCAACACAAGCCACACTGGAGTCATTAACATGGCAGGCCAGGATGATAAATTGCAGACTTCCACAAGATAACGCAGCAACCACAGTTGGGAGGATGTCAAAACCCAGATAAGCCTCGACAAAGATAATGCACGCTTTGCTTCCAGCAAGGAGCTGAGTGCAAATGCCCCTCTTATATCCTATTCTCCCAGCTGCAACTAATGAAAGGGATCAGGGCCTTTTCCTCTCCCATAAGCCACATTGCTCCCTTCTCCGTTCCTCCCTGCGTGCCTTAGGATGAAGAGGGGATGGTCCTGGGTCTTCCTCTGAATGCCCAGTTTCTCCCACAGCCACGGGGGCCACACTCCCACTCCCTGTCAGCTGTTTGACCTCCTCCCTCGGAATCAGATTCCAACAGAGGCACATAAAACACATAGGAATGTTTTATGAGTTGACATTAGTTTCTTAAAACCGAGCTTAAAGCGCAAAACGTGACAGCGCAACTAAGTTGGGCTTGGCAGCTGCTGGTGTTGGACGAGCGGAATGTGATCCTTCGGAATTCCAGTTTCTTTGGTTTGATCGACTTTTGTCTTAATTTCAGGGCTTTCGTTATAAGATGAGGTCTGTCTATGCCCATTTCCCCATCAATGTCGTTATTCAAGAAAATGGCTCCCTGGTCGAGATCCGTAACTTCCTTGGGGAGAAATATATACGACGGGTGCGCATGAGGCAAGGTAAGGCGCTTGTCAACCCCAACCTGAGTTTAAATGGGATATGAGAAAGAATTCTAGTACTCTGGGCCCGAGACGGGTGCGTTATCGAACCTGGAGGGGCTGGGGAATTCTGGGAATTGAAGTCCACGTATCTTAAGAATAAGCCAAGTTTGAAAACAACTGCTTGACATGAATCTTGGAATAGTCTGAAAAGTTAGCAGAAATTGATTTCATTAGATTTAAAAGCAGGTTTTATTGTATACTAGCCAGATTTTTTTTAATAAAACCACAGAACGTTCAAGGTGATGCTTGTGTATTTTATACATAAAACAGATAATTATTCAATACAGAAAGACATAGCATCCTTGTTGTGATGTGTACTTGTAGTTATTTTTGTAATGCTTCTTCTGGGTTTGGTAGGAAGCTTCCTTAAGGGAAAAATATTCTGAGTTTTGAAAGGCAAAATACAGTGAGCATGCTAATATGGTAATACATTTTTCTTAAGTTAAAAATCAGTTCCTTTGAATACATTTTCATTTCTTTTAGTGATAATCTTTTCTCAAATATTCTTTTTTTTTTTTTTTTTGTACTTCAGGGGTTAATTGTGCAGTGTCGCAAGCTCAGAAGGATGAACTGATCCTTGAAGGAAATGACATTGAATTGGTATCTAATTCGGGTACGTCTTTACATTACAGTTTGCCCCGTTGTATTATGTCATGCAAAGCATGTGGGAAAAGTTTGTTTAAATAAATAGAAGATCAGGGAAATTCTTTGTTGCATTTTTATTCTTAACAGGTTTTGCTAATATTTCCATGCTTTTTTTCCTCCTGTTACCTTACTACAAATTAGACTTTACCAGCTAATTTGATTGTATTGTATCCCTAGCTTTTGTTAAATCAGTTGTTAAATGTGGAGGGTGTAATTATTTTGTCATTCCAAATAAAATAGACCCATCTTTTATCTATCTATCTATATATAGCTGCCTTGATCCAGCAAGCCACAACTGTCAAGAATAAAGATATCAGAAAATTCTTGGATGGTATCTATGTCTCCGAGAAGGGAACAGTGCAACAAGCTGATGAATAAAACCGGTAAGTTAGTAACATTTTTTAATGCATAAATCCATGTGCGCTATATGAAATACAGATAATATCCTGGATTAAACTTTGGCTTTCAGAGCAGGGACAGTTGTACCAGTATAGTGGCATAACTCAACCATTCAGTGAATTTTTATTTCAACTCTTGTCTCGGTCACTAACCCCTGAAATGCTGTAAGTTTCTGGACCAATTCTGAAGATAGTTTTAGCAAGTCGAGGTAGCTGTTTATAGAGTTGTAGCTTCCATGATAGTGGATATACGAAGGATGACTGATTAATAGTTTGGGATGGAAGAAAGTGTTGGTGTATAATAGACACCCTGCTAATCAAAATGATTCACGAGCATTTCTTTAAGTTACCATTTGGGAAATAGTCATACAGTATATATCCCATATGTTGGAACGGTGAAGTGTTGCTTGTAAAATTCCACAGGTAGTTGGAAAGGCATTAACATTTTCTTCATCCCATCTGAAAAGTGAATAACTGAGAAAGCTTATTTCTCATTTCAGCTTGCTTTAGAGTTTAGACAATGAAATGAGGAGAGCATCATTAAAGCCATTTGAATTTGACTTGCTTGTTATGATTTGAAGAGCTACAGTCCCAATGCTAAGAATAGTTAATCCACTGCCTGGATATTGGTATGCTTTAGATAGATATAAGTCGATTCAGAATAATGGAAGGGACCTTGAAGGTCTTCTAGTCCAACCCTTTGCTCAGGTAGGAGACCCTATAGCATTTCAGACAAATGGCTGTCCAGTATCTTCTTTAAAATCTCCAATGTTGGAGCACCTATAACTTCTGGAGTTTAATTGTTCTCACAGTCAGGAAATTTCTCCTTCCTTCTAGCTTGCTTCCCCTCCCTGATTAATTTCCATCCATTGCTTCTTGTCCTGCCCTCAGGTGATTTGAAGAAGAGGTTGATCCCCCCCCCTTCGTGGCATCCCCCCAAATATTGGAACGTTGCTATTACATCACCCCATGCCCTCCTTTTCACTAGACTAGCCAAACCCAGTTCTTGCAACAGTTCTTCGTGTTAAGGGTGAAGATGAAGCTTTATTGAATTCCTGATGACCATAAAAAAACATACCTTAATTGTTTTCTTACTAATGGTTCTCTCCTTCCAGACTTTTTCACCTTTTCACTCTTGCCTACAGCCTCTTGATAGTTCAACCATTATCCAACCACTGGCTATGTTCAGTTCTAGTTAGTTTTTTGAGGTTTGCTGAAATTACAATGCCATTATTGTACATGTTTAAGGTGAAGTAAAGGAAGACTGTCTTCCCTCATGGCACAAAACAGTAAACTTTGATTTGCAGCTGAGATTATTGTTCAGTATTTGTGGTGATGAAATGGATAACTTCTGCCCTTCTTTGCTTTAAAATATTTTCTAAAATCTTTTAGAAACACAAGTATTTTAAGAAATTAAAATAGCCAATAATCCCATCCATCAATTTGTCTGCTGATACGTATTCACTCCACAGACTGATACTATCAGGTGATTTTTCATTTTGGTTTGCCTTTATTTAACAGAACAGGAAAAATTAACTTAGTTAACAATGAGGAAAAAGCAAAAGGGGAAAAATGCAATAAAACAAACACACCGTAAGAGCTTCTCATATATTTAAAAACATCTATAAAATACTACACCACAGTACTCTTTATCACATTAGCTTGAATATGTTTGTAAGAGAATGGAAGTAAAGTTATTTTCTTCGTATTCTATCTGCTTCAACAATAAAACTTTTTTTTTATGGTTTTAGGTCCTGAAACGGCAATCTGGGAGACATGACACTTCTTGCAGTTGGAAGTTTTCTATTTGAACTGTACAGTCTCAGATTGTTTTGAGAAAATAAAACCATTATCTTTCAATATCCTGTATTTTTGTGATTGAGCATGGAATAGCTGTAACTAACTGTTAATTTTGAAAATGGACTGCTCAGTTGCCCATTACAACACAAAGATGGTAAGATAAAATATCTTCAGGAGTGTTTAAAGTGTTTTGGAGTACATTTTAGGAGTTACATGCGAGAATCTTGCACGAAAAGACTATGGAATAACTTTATTTCTCGTTAGTCCATTTGAAATCTGGAACTGGTTGGTTTAACTCAAATCATCAGATATTGCAAGTCTTTTTCCAACATTTCACTTGTTTCTTATTTTGGAAACTGAATTAAATCTACAAGCTCGCCCTTTAACTCCATGACCTAAATTATTTGAGGGGTGTTAGAGAAAATGGGAAGTGAGCATTAGTGATAATTAAACAAGTTGGTATTTGATCAACTTGGAATATTAATGGGATTGCAAAAAATGAAAATATATTGGAAATGTTCCATCTCTAAACCACAGCGCGCGCGCACCCAGACACACAAACACACAGAGAGAATTATACTTGAGAAATGCAAAGACATTTCTTTAAAAGTGCACACTTCTAAAATCTTATCCTTTCAAACTGAACTCTACATAGTTATCCCAACAGAAACATTTGTCTGAATTCCATTAAAAACAATAAACCAACATGCATACTTTTAAATAGTTCGCTTTCACATGGAGATGTGCAAAATGTACAGTAGGTTGAATGGCTTCCATTGGACTGGGTTGTATAATGAGGAGGCTGAAGAAACTGAATAAGGCCAGCTGATTGGACACCAATTTTCTCTGTAGTAAGCAGCCAGAAATGTCTTAAGATGGGGAACAAGAACGTTATGCAAGCCCTTGTAAAAACCCAAAAGTGTGGCTTTGTGTCAGAATCCTGAATTTGGCATTCCAAATTCATAAGTATCTTACTAAGAGTGTTTCCACCAATTTTTCTGATCCTTGTTGATAAACGGACTGAGAAAATGATTCTATGTCTAGCTGAGAACTTTCTTAGGTTTAGTTTCCACAGAAACGCCAAAGTGCTGGAAGTATTTTGACCAGTCTTGTCTCCGTTTCTTTTGCTTCCGGAAAGCAACAATACTTAAGAGCACTATTAGGGTAGCCAAAAGGCAGCATCCCAGGAATATGAGAGGCTTTTCCTGAGTGACCAGAAGGCAGAGGGTGCAGGGCGCTGTTTCGTTTCGTGGTCCACATTTACTTAATGTAGTAGGGTCAGTGGGGAAACCGTTGTTGCAGATCAGCTGATTGTAGAAGTGGACGGAGGCTTTGGCTTGGAATTCGGAGGTAAAGAATCCGATTTTGGGTTTGGCTACTTCGTCAGTTAGCTTGAATCCAAAGTAGCCTTTGAGGTTGACTCCATCGATATGGTAAGCTGAAAAGGACAACCAATTTCAGGTTAATTCTCTACTTCTGTATGAACCAAAAAGCCATTCTAGAGTAATTGAAAAGAAAAATGGGTGTAAATTCGTTTAAGCTCAGTTTCCCCCCCTAAAGGAACAGCCTTCCCTGAATTTCTGCAGTTTTTTTTGAAAGAATTTTGTTGGTATTACTAATATTACAATTAACATTTTTTCTAGAAGCTTTCAAGAATGAAAATACACCTTATTCATACTACATAGATTACTTTGGGATAGAAGCATTTCTATCTTAGACAATTACTGCTTTAATAATAGTTGTGTACAGGTGGTCCTCAGCCTACAACAGTTTGTTTAATGACCAAAGTTACAGCAGCTCTGAAAAAAATTGACTTGCAACCCCTGCAGCATCCCCGTGGTCATATCATCAAAACTCAAAACCTTGACAACTGACTTGTTTTATGACAGTTTCACTGTCCCAGGTGAGGTGATCCCCTTTTGTGATCTGATGAGCAAAGTCAATGGGGAAGCCAGATTCACTAAACCACTGTGGCGAGACAGGTAGTAAAATGGAGTTTAACAAATGTCTTACTTAACCAAAGATATTTTGGGCTCCACTGTGGTTCTAAGTCGAGGACTACACGTATACCCTATAATAATATTCCTGGTATTTGGTAGGCTGTAAGCCTCACAAGCATTAAGCTTTGACAACACAAGATTGTTGATAATTTTCTTATATGACACTTCTTAATACAATCCTACACTCTCTATTCTCCTATCTCTTGTCCTTTTAATAACATTTGTTATCTCACAATAACAAGATAGAACTTTTGTAGAATTTCACGAACTTCTCATAAATCCATCCATCCTTCAAGTTGCTATGACTTTCACAATAATCTTTTGTGACAGATTAAACTGAAAAGGCACTTACCCCACTCCCATAGCCAGAGCTGAGTAAGGATACAAAAGTTAAGTTACATTTAAAAAAAAACCCTCAGAGCTTTATTTTGGGCTGTTCTTGTTCTGCTGATCAGAAAACTGCCTTTATTTATATATATATGCATGTGTGTGTGTATATATACACACACACATACACTGCTCAAAAAAATAAAGGGAACACAAAAATAAGACATCCTAGATCTGAATGAATGAAATATTCTTATTAAATACAGTACATACATACATACATATATACATTTATGTATATGCATACACGCGCGCACACAATACGCACACACCCTTCTACAGGAGCCATGGTGGCGTAGTGGTTAGAGTGCAGTACTGCAGGCTACTTCTGGCTGCCTGCCATTTGGCAGGCAGTTCAATCTCACCAGGCTCAAGGTTAACCCATCCTTCCGAGGTGGGTCAAATGAGGACCCCAATTGTTGGGGCAATAAGCTGACTTTGTAAACCTCTTAGAGAGGGCTATAAAGAACTGTGAAGCAGTATATAAGTCTAAGGGCTATTGCTATTATTCAGTCACTAGCATCAGATTCTTACGTTTGCACTGTTAGTGAGAAACAGTCAGCAATGCCACCCTATACTTTTTATTTATCTTTATTCAAGCGCCCCGATTATTCCTTAAATGTCTTTCATTATTGATCTTGATTTCTGATGACATAATTCAAAGTCCAGGTGAATAAAGGATAGGATTGCTGAAAAGGTGTCGTATTTTATTGCTCTGACTATTGTTTGGTAGATTTTGCTATATCCAGCTAAGCATAATTTTGGATAGAATAGTCTGGTGGTTGTTTTTTTTTTTTTTTTTTTG
>BHFT01077555.1:11836-22483 GCA_004320025.1 Laticauda laticaudata
TTTTTTTTTTTTTTTTTTTTTTTTGAAGAAAGTTATCAAGTGTATGACAAAAAATAATTTGACAGTATCACTTGGAAGTCATAGCTGCTGATGTCAGCTTTATGAATGATGGAAAAAAGTTTGCTTTGGGCAGGATGGTGTAAATTCTACAGAAATGAACTACCTGGAGTAAAGGTGGGGTGAGCGGGTGATGTTTGGCCTGGATTTGATGAATATAATTGGAATAATTGTTTTCAATTAAGGGCTCCCCAGAAATGTGAGCCAATAACCTCTGGCTCAGCTAGCACAACACAACATCCTTTAAACACATCTGGAGACCATGGGAAGATGGGAAACCTTTAAGGACCTGATGTGTAAAGAGCAACCAAACACACCACTGTTGTGTCAAGCACAGCACAACATGTGCAGATGAATCCTTTGCTCCCACTTTACACCTAGTAGGAGGGAAGCCATGTTAATCTAGCAGCCAAAAATCAGGAGGCTGAGTAATTTTTTTTAACCTATTACAAGTGCAGTCATTGACATGGTACCCATGATCTGTCTTGCGTGTGCCCATCCTCTCCCATCATCCAGGTGCTCTCCTTACAAAAGGCTATGACTTTTAATTTAAAAGAAGGGTTGGTCTGATATACTGCAAGTAAGCTCTTTTGATTCCTGTCCCCATTGTGATCTTTCCATGCAAGAAAGGGCCATCCAGTAGTCTTACATGCCACAGGAAAACTTAACAATATTATTCCAATCAATAAAATCCAATCACCTGTCATGCCCGTCAGAGTCCGATTCGGAGGGAGAGGCTGAGCAGCTGACAGGGAGTGGGAGTGTGGCTCCTTTGGCTGTGGAAGAAACTGGGGAAGGGCACAGTCCGGCTGGCCAGAGCAGGGAAGAGGTAGAGCAAGGGAGAGGGAATTCGGAAGAAGACCCAGGGTCACCCCCTCTTCATCCTAAGGCACGCAGGGAGGAACGGAGAAGGGAGCAACATGAGTTGCGTGGCGTACAGGGGAGGAAAGGGCTCTGATTCCCTTCATTAGCTGCAGCTGGGAACACTGTTTAAAAAGGAAAGCTGCACACAGCAAAGTTGTTGGGAGAAAATTGTGAATTATTTGGTATCGTCAAGGCTTATCTGGGTTCTTGGCGTCTTCCCACCTGTGTATGTCTGCAATTCCTTATCCTGCCCTCTCCAGTTAATTGCTGGTTTATGTGGATTTTTATTTACAGTTTGTATGTACTTTGTTTTCAGA
Source organism: Laticauda laticaudata (assembly GCA_004320025.1). Classification (NCBI taxonomy): domain Eukaryota; kingdom Metazoa; phylum Chordata; class Lepidosauria; order Squamata; family Elapidae; genus Laticauda; species Laticauda laticaudata. The sequence continues at coordinate 13,075 of BHFT01077555.1, forward strand.
CTGAATTTCTTCCACTTAAAGACAGTTCTTGGGAGAGTTTTTTTCTCCAGCCAAAGGTAACTGGACACTGGGGGCAAAGTTGAAGGTATTAAAGGGACATTTCTTGCTTAATTTGACTGTGTTGCCTTTGTGCTATACCCCGGGCCACCATAGTACCCCTCCCATGTGCCTTTCCTCGAAGGCGTTTCATCACTTCAGTGCAAAGGAAAAACAATCCAGCCACCCTCTTTGAAATCTTGCTTAATGCACAAGAGACTTCTGAATGATTGAGATGAGCGTTCGTCACCTTCTACTCACCTTTAAAAGCTTCCTGCACATACTTTTCGATGTAGTATTTACGGAGCTCATCGTTGTCGCTAGACTGATCCTCAATCCCACTAGCAGTGAGATAAATATCCCTACCACCATAGTGCAGACTGATCCAGTTCAGGGCTCTGCGTAACCCCCAAGGCACCACCGCGGAGCGAGCGGGGGAAATCGGGTAGGTGAAATCTTGCACCAGTCGGATGTCCTGGTCCAATTCGTACCGGCTTCCGTTCTTCGACTCGTGGGCCACAAATCGTGTGGTGAAATGGTTCACAGCGATGAAATCGGCAGCCCCTCTGACCAGCTGCTGCTGCTCCTCCGTGAAAAAAGGCAAGAATGAACCGGAAAGGCCTTTGCGGGTTTTGTAAGTGAGGTATTTTCTCATGGCCACTGGGTAGTCCCCTGTCCCCAGCAGAGGATCTAAAAACCAGGCCATTTCAAACTGGAGGAACCGATTGGCTGCTTCCACATGGCTAGCGAGATACGGGTTAGCGGGTTCTGCCCAATCGCAATGCAGGGAGAGCGACACCTGACCCTGCTGGAAAGACCGATATTGTTGATCGTACACCTGCCAAGCCGCGGCATGAGCGATCAGCAAATGGTGAGCTGCTTGATAAGTGTCGTTGCTGCTGCTGTTGTAAATGTCGCCGAACCGATTTGGCTCGTTAATAGTGATCCAAAATTTAACCAGGTCTCCAAATTCCCGGAAGCACATTTTGGCATACGTTTTAAATGCCACAACTGTGGATTGATTCAACCACCCACCGTGTTGAAGTAAAGGACCTGGCAGGCTTAATGACTGATGGGTCGGATAGTGTAAGGTGACTACGGGCTTCACATTCAGTTTGAGGATCTCGCTGATAAGACATCGGTAGTACCGCAGGACGTGGCGGTTAAGGGACAACGTGTCGCCACTGGGGAGTAGCAGCGACCAATTGAAAGCGAACCTATAATGCGTGACCTTCATTTTTGATAGCAGCTGAAGGTGTGTTTTAATGCTGGTGAAGTCCGTACACTGCAGTGGCCGGTTTTTCAATTTCACACCCTTCACCTGATAGAATTTTCCATCTCCAGAGACGTTCCAGAGATAGAGGTTGGGGTCAGAGAACTGAGGAGAAGAAGCGACTGATTCTGCCTGTGAACGAGAATAAAGATTATGTCAACTCATATTTCTCTGGTCTTTTTAGAGTTACCAACAGAAAAAGGAGGGGGGAGCAGTGAGACAGCTTGCAAAACCAAAACTGCATTCCATAAATGTTTTCACAGATAGTAACTGGGTAACTGAAGTTTCTGCCGCACAAAATTCTAATTGGAGAGTATGATTGATGACTCTGGGCTATGGATGTGTCCCATTGGAGAATATGAATTACGATAAACCCAGGGGGTAGGGAGAAAACCAGGGTCAAGGGTGACAATGAATTCACACCCAGGTAATACTGCATCTTTAATTCCCAATAAACCTTTTTGAAGCTTTGGAAGTTTGGCTCAAGACTATGATTTAAATGGGATTAAAGTTCCAGAATCCTGACAGGATTAAGTTCCAGAATCCTGACAGATTAAGTCAGGAATATTGATTTACATAGATAGTTTCCTCCTTCCCAATACATACAGTCATCATTTTAGATTTAAGACATTGGCAACACCAGCTATAGCAGTCTATTCTTCTAATACAGGGTGGCTTCCAATAGCATGGTCAACGTGGAGCATTTCTGAGGCAACCTCTGAAGCAGTGGTGAAATGCTACTGGAACCGTAAGCTCCTATGATCAGCTGAAAGGATAAAGAAGAGAAAAGCGGAGGATCGGCCTCCCACCCACCCTTCCACTTTTCTCTATCTTCTTAGCTGATTGGCACGGCAGAGCCTCAGCTGGTGTTTGGAAAACTGCACATGTTAAGGTATTAGGATTTAAGAACTGATCCGTGTGTAGCTGCACGATGCTGTGAAGCTGATGTAAGTCTGGCTGAAGTAACAAGAGTGATTCAGCAGAGTATGGGTATTTCCCTTTAAGGCTGGAGAGTCAAGTGAAGAGGTGTGTATATAAAAGGCAGCCATTAGAGGGCATGGTTCTCTTTCCTTACGACCAGTATTTAGTGCAGAAGCTCTCTGTGTGTTAGTGTGCGATCACCGAACTGGTAGGGAAACTGACAGAATCCCACCACTGCTCTGAAGCTACCGGTCCATGGGCTGATTCAACCCTTGTGGGAAGTCATGGGTGAAGGTTAAGAGATCAGTACATCTAGCAAGGCCATATAAAAAGATGAGCTGGGATGACAAACTGCAAATGACATCCAGTTTTTCCTTCTCTTCCCGTCCATCAGATGTCAGTGAAACTTGGGAGGGAGGGTTGTTCTGAATTAATGTTTGGACATGACAACATACTTCAGGATGAAGGACAAGAAATCAATATATCTAGATTATAGATGAATGGTATCCAACCTGTTCTGGAAGATATTGCTTGGTCTTAAAAGGGAGATGGGAAACCACCTGTTGCTTCACCAGTTACGTATTCTCAGCTTGCTAAGCCTGAGACGAGTAGTGGGTTTCTCAGTCGAAGCTTCTCCCATCTCTTGAACATATTTATTTCCTAACAATAATCTATAAACAAGAATGTTTTCTGTTGTGGCATTCCTGTATAGAGACTTTCCCCGGTGCTCTGTTTACGGCCCCAACCTAATACTGGTTTTACGGCTTGGGCATTTGAGGAAGGTGTGTTTCACATAATCTTCTGGTTTCTGTTCTACTCCTAATAGTATGTCTGTTTTTTGTTTTGAAAGACCTTTAAAAACCTACAGTTTGAAACATTTACATTAATAAATAATGTGGATTTTTTTGAAAAAAAACCTCAAATTTATAAAGGATAATTAACCATTGAGGGATAATGGGCATTCTGATTAATATTTGCAACATTTGGGAAACTCTAAATCAATAGAGTCTTATTTTTAATTAATTTTATCCTCTCAAACTTCCTCGCAATGAAGACAGAAGTTGCCTTCAGAAGTTGTGGGTGCCCCATCACTGGAGGTTTTTTAAGAAGAGACTGGACAGCCTCTTGTCTGAAATGATGTAGGCCAGGGTCTCCTGCTTGAGCAGGGAGTTGGACTAGAAGACCTTCAAGGTCCCTTCCAGCTCTATTCTGATTCAAAGAGTTGGGATGCTTGCCTTAGTTTGCTTACCTTGATGACTGATTCTGTGATGCCCCAAAAGAAATCCCAGGGAAATTGGCATCGCAAAGTGCCGGTTGATTCTTCTGCGGGAAAGCCATTCTCCTGAATTATTTCCTTATAATAAAATGCCGAAGATTTGGGGATCCGCTCCTTCTCTTCACTTTCAAAATCTATGTAAAATAAACCTCGCCGGTTGCTGAAGGCCTGTTGCCATTCAAATCCATCCAGGAGAGACCAAAACGTGTAACCAAAGACATCGATCCGATCATACTTAATAGCTGTGTAAGGCAAATAAAAAACAATGGTCCAATTAACTAACCCAGACCATGCCAAGCATTTATCACAAATGTAAACCAGTAAAGGAGGAGGGTTGGAAAGGATTTCTCTTAGCAGCTGCTTTTGTTTATATTTATCAACATTTAGCATATTAAAAATCCAAACTGACACGTTTGTAGAATGTTTATTGACTCAGATTAAAAGAATATCAAAAACTATCTTACAGTAAATAAAAATATTTTTCATGAAAAGGCCTATGTTTTTTAAATAAATAATGAGAAGAGGGACATTGTTTTAAATTTTGGCAAATATCTTCAGTGCCTGGCAAATAATTTTGATTCTGCAGACATCTGACATGGTCTTGATTGTTCTGACCCAAACTTGGTTCCAAGGAAGCAAACAAGACAAAGGTAACAGTACAACCTTTTAATGTTTCTTTATGAATTCTGTTCCTTCACAGGTAAAAGGCTGTTTCAAATTAATTGTCTCTGAAAAGAAGAAGCCTTGCCAAGGTGGTGCAAGGCTGCCAAGAACACTACATCAAGTTACTAAGAAATATTTCAAACACAAAGAGTCGCTAAACACCAACCAAGATATTCCAAACATCCGCCAGGCTCAAGTGTAAAACTTCTTTGCCTTCTGCAAAGTACGTTCGTTTCACAGCTGGCTTGTATCTTCTTGAAGGAGGGGCCATCCCCTTGCAGCCTTACTCCCGAGTCGCCCGTGCTGCTGCAGCTGCTCTTTCCTTCGAGCAGCCCTGCGCGCATGCACACGTGGCACAAGCTCCTCGGGAACCTCCTAATTGCTGCTGCCAGCCCCCACAATCTCCAAAGGCAGCACTCCACTCCCTGATGGTCCTGGCCCATCCCTGCATCACCCGCAGGCCCCTCATCCGAGTCTTCACTCTCCGAGACCTCAGCCGTCTGCACCTGCTGCCGGTGAACCACAACACTGAGAGACCCTCAGTGGTCCAAGGACCATACTTTAAGCAACACTGACCCAGACTTAATTGTTTCCAAGAGCTTTTAATTTAGGCCAAGGCCCATGGATGCTGTACATTAATATATCATCAACCGTTTGTCCCCAAATATTTCCTTCCAATGGCCTGGTTTCTCTTCAGGACTGCAATGGCAGAGAAGAAAATTTGCAAGCTTCCGTTGATTATTTTACCTGTTGGCCTCTTAGCTGAAGCAACCTGTTAAAATACATTCTGCAAGGTTAGCTGCAGTATAGTCATATCGACAGGTACTCCTCGACTTACGACCACAGTTGAGCCCCAAATTTCTCCTGCTAAATGAACACATGTGTTAAGTGAGTCTTGCCCCTTTTTGCAACTTTGCTTGTCATGATTGCTAAGTGAATCACTGCAGTCGTTAAGTGAATAGCACAGCTATACAGTGAATCTGGATGCCCCACTGACTTGGCTTGTCAGAAGATTTGCAAAACTCAATCACATAACTTGGGACACTGCATAGGAGTCGGTTGCCAAGCGTCTTGACTTTTGATCACACAACCACATGGTTGTTTAGTATGAACCAATGGTCAGTCACTTTTTTCAGTGCCGTTGTAACTTTGAACAGTCACGAAATGAACTTGTGGTTCGCCAGCAGTCCGTGCAGATGGCAACAGAATCAGACAGTGGGAAAGAACAGGGACCAGTCTGGAAGTCTAGAGAGGCCTTGGACGAGGGTCCTGTGTCCAATGCAGGGATGGGGCCAGGACCATCTGGGAGTGGGGTGCTGACTCCGCAGCCTTCAGAGTCTGGCAGCAGCGAGGCAGAGGACCTGGGGGAGCCTGTTCCCAATGCGTGTGTGCACAGAGCTGCTAGAAAGTGAGAGCAGCTGAAACAAAAGGGGCGACTTGGGAGTAAGGCTGGGAGGTGATTGTCCCTCCCCTAAGGTATACAGGACAGGGAAAGGTAAAGAAACCTTTGCAGGAAGCAAAGTTGGTCACTGTTTGGATTAATCCTTGAAGCTCTGTGTGGACTTTGTACTTCAGTTGGCTTTTTTATAGTTCATTTGGCACTATAATTGTTGGCAGCAATTCAAAGGACAGAAAGGTGGGTGCTTATCATGAGGGACTGTTTGGGACTCAAAACTGGCTAGGAATGAACATAATTCCCAGCACTGAAATAAAACAAGAGTTGTTTTAACTGAGCATGTGCTTAATTACGGTCTCCAAAGCCTTGGTCAGAACAGAACTGCTGTAAGTAGAGGACTACTATTTTGATTTCCCACCATCTCATTTAAGCGGCCCTCTTTTAACACGACTGGCTACTTTCAAATTCCTCCCTGCCCTCCTTACTCACCTTGCAAAACCATATTAATAAAGGTCTTCATTACATAAATAGCCGTAGTATCTTCTGTTTTTATGTCTTTGTTGGTGAACCAGCCATTTTCAGAAATCAAGATTCTGGGATTACCATATTCTACTTTAATCCAATTCAGGACGGCCCTTAGGTCAAGGGAGAAGTTTTGTCCCATTTTGGGCAGCTTGCCTGGAGGCTTAAAATTATTTGGCCCAAAAGAAAAGGCAAAAAAATCGGCTGTCCCTTTAAAATATTTTTTTTCCATTGGAGTGGTATTTGGGAGGAGAGAGGCAAGTTCCATCTTCAGCTCTTCCGGGTAATCACCGTCGCCATGTATGGGCTTTGCAAACCAACCCAGGACTTTCTGCATGGACAGCTGACACTTTTTAATATCGGATTCATTGTTGATTTTGTTTGGTTCGATCCAGTGAGATCCCAACGTGATTGACAAAAAACCTCTCTGCTGGGATCGAAAATGTTGATCATAATTATGCCAGACTTTTGCATGAGCCTATGGAAGACAAAATATATTTGGAGTTTAATGATATGACAGGTGTTAGTTGCAGTTTATTTGTACAAAATATACTTCTTAGATGCAAATGTTAAAATCCAAGTATTAATTATTGTTAATGATACAATTGAGCTAACTTAAACACAAATAGGTTTATTGTAATACAGAACTTTATGAACTGGTATTCAGTTTATCAAGTTAACAATTTTATTGATTGGTAATTTCCGTGTGACAGGTAAATGTGTCCATGAAATAAGCTGTGTTCTTAGTAACAGAATCAGAAATGAAGAACAACTCTGGTAAATCAAGAATATAAGGGTGTTACACACAAGAATCTATTAATACGTCTCTGGAAGATTAGTGATGACAACTTCTGATTTCTAAATGTAAAATAAAATCTCCTTCAACTCAAGGTTGATCCTCAATGATTTCATGCATTCATCCGTGTTTGAGGAAGATGGGCAGTTTAGAAATATGGAATATAAATAACAACTACTCTTGGCAACGACACAGAACTTGTTTGTCGCTATTTTCTTTCGGCACATTTATTCAACTTTACAATGTAGTTTAAAGGTAAAGGTTCCCCTCGCACATCTGTACTAGTTGTTTCTGGCTCAAGGGGGCAGTGCTCTCCTCCGTTACAAAGCCAAAGAGCCAGCGCGATCTGAAGATGTCTCCGTGGTCATATGGCCGACATGACTAAACACCGAAGGCGCACAGAACACTGTTACCTTCCCACCCAAGGGGTCCTTGCATTTTTACGTGCTTTTGAACTGCTAGGTTGGCAGAAGCTGGGATGAGTAACGGGAGCTCATTCTGTGACGTGGTGCTAGGAATTTGAACCACCGAACTGCTGCCCTTTCTGGGTGACAAGCTCAGCATCTTAACCACTGAGCCACCACAATTTAGCCTACCCCACTATGAATTCAGTCTGACCTTAACTTGTTGAGACCAACCAAACTGCCTGTATGTGACACCAAAATTGGGTTATAAAACCACTAGAACAATATGAAACAATAACAATTGCAAAATTCTACACACTTCCTTTGCCTTCTAGTTAACCAGCATGTTACGGTCTACATTCTACAAAAGAAAGCTTCTAGATTGAATCACAGAGATTTCAAAGCATTTGCAGCATGACTACCATTATGAGATAACCCAGGAACGAACCCCAGCACAGAGTCTAACAGTGGTTTATCTACAGCAGTTATATACAGGCATATACAGAACAATACCTTACAAGCAAGCACATTTCTTAACTCTCTACAAGGAGAACTTCTGCAAACAATCCTGGATACAAGGAGAAAGGACACGCCCTCTATAATGGCTGCAATATATAACCACCTCTTAAAGGGATCTTTAATCCCCAGTCTGAAAGGGAAGTACTGTATTCATGCTGGCTCATCCTTATTTCATCAGCCTTACAATTGCATCAGAATTTCCACATCTGCAACAGCTTTACTGCTGGTCAGCTCTTATATTCTCATTACCCTGACAAGAGGGATGTCTTTCGAGGCTGCCAACACGGTCACCACATCTTCGGTGCTTGGTATTGAGGACAACCGCCTTAATTCTGTCAAATGACAGTGCTGGTTCTGAAAAGTTGGAACTAAAAGAGAATTAATCCTCTATTCATGCCAGGAGAAGCTGCCCTGCCTCATAATGATCTTCACTCTCTATAAATTCTTCAATGACGAGAGACCTATGGAAATCACTGGTATATAGTGATTATGGCAGGCGGTTCGTTCATTCATTCATTCATTCATTGAATTTATTTGCCACCTATCTTGTTTCACAATTACAGAAAGACTAGGAATGTCCATCACAGAAAGGCTTAAGAATGCTTCTGAACAGTGGTGGGATTCAATTTTGTTTTACTACCAGTTCTGTGGGCATGGCTGGATGGGCATGGCAGGGGGAGGATACTGTAAAACCTCCAGTCAGAGGTGGGATTGGCCAGTTCTCCAAACAATTCAAAATTTTCGCTACCGGTTCCCCAGACCTAGTCAGAACCTGCTGAACACCACCTCTGCTTCTGAACAATAAACATAATTACGTGTAATGAATACGTAATGCTCATTTGCTGGCTGTGAAGTGGATAGCAAAATTTGAAGCGGACATCTTATCTCATCAAATGGGAAGGGTTACTGTGCCCTCCATCATTTAGTACATATTATATGATTTAATCCTGAATGGGCCACAATGAAAACCTCTATCCTTCCATTTGAAATCAGGGTTCCCCAACCTCTTGGAGCTAATGGATATATTTGACTTTTTAGAACTTTTCTTCGGCATTCTCACAAAGTGGCCCTTGGTACAGTTGGAGACACTCCAGATTGTTTTGTTTCAAACTTGGAAACTTTTAAGATGTTGGACTTCCAACTCCCAGAATTGCGTGCTGGCTGGGAATTCTGGGAACTGAAGTCCACACAAATTTGCCAAGTTTGAAAAAAGCACAGCAACTACTAAAAGGATGAATGCAAAATCCTCCCGGTTGGCTTTGATACTTCCCGGAACTCTTCCTTTCTCTTTGTCCTGGGTTGCAATTATTTTTTTCCCCACTTGAAACTTGTTCTCGGTTTTGCAGCACGCCAGGCTTCCCATCCATTAAGTTTTAATTAAAAGGAAATTTTAAAAATTAAAAACCAAATGTAACAAGGAACACGGCCACATCATTTTCAGCACCCCAGGAGTCCATGATTATGAAAGTGAAAGATTACAGTGGCGCACAAAAAAATGAAAAGTACTTTGGACAAAGTACTGAAGAAGGTTGGTTATAAAGTTTGCAGTAAACGCATTTGATTTATGGCAAGCAATTTGATGGCTTCCCCCCCCCCCCCCCCC
>BHFT01077558.1:0-12718 GCA_004320025.1 Laticauda laticaudata
AGTGAAAGATATCTTTTCTCTAATTAAGAGAGTCTAAGTATTTCTTTCTTGGATTTTGAATGGAGCACCAGCTGACAGTTGGTTCTCGAACACTGCCTTGGTGGACACCACTGCTGACAGGTATAGAATTTGATAGGATGCTCCCAATTATGACCATTTGTTGACTCTTTACAATTTGTACAGACTTTATAAAATACTTGGCTTCATATTGTATTAAATTCTCCACACCATGTCAAGAAAATTATAATCTATATCTATGCTATAGATATTTTTCAGTTTTGTTTATACCCAGAACACTCTCAATATCTAGGTCAGATCAAAGCAAGCACACATACCATTCAATTTACCAAGCAAAAGAACAGTAAAACAGCTAAAAAAACAACAGCAACCATTGTGTTTATTTAAATTTACCAGTAAATATTAGAAAGGTTTGTAATATAATGTGAAAATGAAACAAAAGTCAGGTAAAAGCAAGGAGAGAAACAAAAACAACAGACATGAGGATTTAAGCAACAACCTTCTCATTTTCAGAGCTGCACTGAATGAAGAGGAATTGTTCTGGGCTGCATACAAATTATATAGTTAATGTATATAAATCACATAATAATGTTAAAAAGTTTATAATTCCGTGGGCTGAGGATTGAACATGCATGATCTACATCAAAACTTTCCAGAAGCATGGCTGTGGAACATTTATATAGGCTCAGTTTAAAAAAATATTTTTTAATGAGATTATAGAATAAAATACAAAAACTATGAAAGCAAATAATAGGACAGAATGAGGAGGAAAAGAAGAAAGAAAAGTGAAGAGGGGAGGAAGAAAAGAAAAAAAAGCACTGACTTCCAACTCTCTTTGTTGCAGTATAATAAAGCATTGATATCAAACCTCAACTTTTTACTTTTCCCAAATAATACAGTATAAATTAGTCATTTCTATAACAACAAATCAATCTAATCAGGGCTATCTCAGTTTTAAACCTATTATTTGCATAACAATAAAACAGCAATGAAGAGTAAGGTACCAGGTGATCCCAGTTTTACTCTGGACAATAAAAGGAACAATTTGGCAGACAGGGATGAGGTATCCAATAGGCATTAGACCGACCTGGCCTTTCAAGTATTGTTAGTGTTGTTTAGTAAGTTACCTATTAGAAAAGGATTATGCCATCATTCAAAAACTAGCAAATCTGGACTGTCATGAAATTAATTTGTACTGTATGTACACCTCCCAAAATCACCTTTTGAATTGGGCAGCTACGTACATGTGATAAATAAGTAAACCTCCTTCATTCCTTCTCTATCACTTCTATATGACATAAAGTCCAATATGCAATGTGTGGACTATTCATTTGATTGAATTTCTGGTATTCCCATACAGATAGTCCTCATTTAGCAACCACAACTGGGGCTACTGTAGCAACTTAAGTGTTAAGGGAAGCAATTTCTCAATGAAACAGTGATTTTGTTTATGATCATCTTTCCTTTGCTTTATAGACCTGTGAAGACTGTAAATATGAGGACTGGTTATAAAGGTTTCATCACCTGCAAATGGTTGCTAAACAAGGCAGTTGCTAAATGAGAACTATGTGTATTTTTATACACCCAGACGTGTGCCTATCTGTGTGTACACATAACCAGTAACTGCTTCTGCTGGAGATAAATTTCAAATAGCAATATTTGTGCAGGAATTGAGCCTGACAATTTCATTTTAAATTTGCTTGTGGTAACATTTTATAGACTGCATTGCTTGCCACCAAACTGAAAAGAGAACAAGCTCTCTATTTGATTCCAGTTGGTTCCCCCCGATTTAGAGCCCCGGTAGTGCAGTGGTTAGAATGCAGTATTGCAGGAAGACTCTGCCACAGCTTGGAGTTTGATTCTGAGAGATCTCAAGGTTGACCCATCTTTCCATCCTTCTGAGGTCTGCAGAATGAGGACCCAGATTGTTGAGGGCAATATGCTGACATTGTAAACCATTCAGAGAGTTCTGTAAAGCATTATGGAGTGGTACATAAGTCTACATACTTTTGCTAGTATCCATAATGTTATTCATACTTCATCTTCTTCTTCCCTTTACAAAAGACACTTAGCTTCTGATTATTTTTCTTGCTTTACTCTGAAATTTTCCAGTGTTACTCCAGTATGAGACAGGATCAAATCTGCAAATATTATATTAGATTTTTGCTACAATTATATTTCATAGGCAACAGCAACAGTAAAGCTGCAATAAAATATTATTTCCAGCATGCTATTAATCACAATCCCAAGACTGATGGTAGCCAAGCCATAGCTGAACTTTGTCCATGGAAGAATCAGTCCCATTGAAACCAGGGAATTTATTTCCAAGTGTACCTGCACAGAATCTCAGCGCTGGTTATTTTCTCCACATGCTCCAGTCAAGTTGAGAAACTTGTTCATTGGATTTGATATAATTGATTGGAAATGTGTACAAGGCCTCTGGCAATCTTATCCTCAGGATCCTGGGCCAAGATAAATAATGTGCCCATGATTTAATAGAATTGGCTTTCTGAATACCGTCGGAAGGCTTAAAGACATGCTGAATGCAACAAAACCTATATCCTCCATTATACTTTCAAATTTAAGTCAGAAAAAAAATGACAATGAGCTAGATATTTGAACTAGACCAGTCCTAGTCTCGTCCAGCTGCATTCTGTCTCATGTGGAGGCCGACCAGATGTGTCATGAAGCTCAAAGCTAGGAGATCAAGGCAGTCCTTCTCCCACTGCTATCCCTCAAAATACCAAAGGTAAATGAATCACAACTGAAATATGCTTTGAATAACATTAACACAATAAGTAGAAAGTGGAGGAGGAGAATATTTAAAGGATATATGAAAGCATTCAGAAAACATTGCTATAAAAAAAAAACATTTTCAGCCAATGTTCTAAGTGGAAAGGTGTACTACCTCCTCACTCCATTCCCCCCCCCACACCCCAAATGCACATTTGTTTGGTTAAGCTAACCAATAAATCATTTGTGTTGTCCTGAAGTGACTGGCTTTGGTATTTGTCCACCAATTTGCTAAGCAAGCTTGACCTTTACTTTCCATCTCATTTTGGGTGAAATAGATTTAGTCTCAGTTCACCTACTGAGCTGCAGCTCTGTTTATTTGTGAGATCCCATGCTGGTTGGCCAGAAATCCTGAAGGGGAGTTTGCGCTGAAGGTCTGCTTTGGATTGGTGTGTATTGCAAAGAAGCATTCGTTGGGTCTGTGAAGAAAATGTGTTATGCAGGAAACATAAGAGCCATCTCTATTCCAGATATATGAAAATCCCAATGAAAGATTGCAAAACATATCTAATAACTCTGTGAATAACTCATTCCTAGGTACAGTAACATTTACCTGAAATTTTTAAATAAAACATAATTTAATTGGCTTATAGGAGTTGACTTTAGATATACTGTATATATCTCTAAAACACTTCTAGCATTCTCTCACTTCAGAATATATTTCTTTACTTTTCTTCTTAGTTTCAGTTAATCTACGGTGCCCCCTTGCTTAATTTTTTTCATCCATTTCCAGAATATTTTTTTCATTTTCATCAAAACATTTTGATATATTACTTACATTATCAAGTCTAAACCTTGCTTCTTGTCTTGCACTAGAACAAAATCTAAATTTTTCTTCTTTCTTTTTTGCAATTGCATAATAGTTGTTACTGTTGATAATGATTACATGGGAAAATAACTAAGTTGATTTTTGTGAGGAGTTATAATTGAAATTTACTTTAAAAATAGCCACAGATCAGATGTACTTCATATTATTATAATTTCCATGATAAATACTGTGGAATGAAAGGATCTATTTAGCAGATTCAAATAGCAGCTGTGAAAACTTTCTGATAGTTTTAATAACTACACTTATACCTTAAAATTTATATAACTAGCAATTCTATTTGAAAGGAAAATAACCTTAAAATTGTGGAGACTTCATTTGGAATTCACCTTGTTGCTTTGGAAATAATCAGAGACTTCATGAATGGATTTGCTTCTGAAGAATGACTTCAGATAAGTGAAATATAAAGCTTCTTATAAAATGAATTATCAGTTGCTACCAACTGCAGTACATCCATTCGTGTTCCAGATTTCTTTTGTATTCTTGTGAAGGTCACCTATGTTTAAATATAAATATAAAGCTTGCCTTGAGAGAATGTGATCCATTGCAGCAGCTGTAATAGCAACAGCTTGAGCAATTAATACAATAATGCAATACGCTATCTCCGGTGGGTGATTAAAGATCTCATTCCATTCATCCTCATTACTTAAACTTGAAGATAGAGATGGGGATGATCATTCCCAGAGGATATAGGTCCAAAAATAATTATTCATACATAGACTTTAAACATACTGTAGAGTCCTTTTTAAAAATGATCTTACCAATCTGCTGAATCTATCTCTCTACCTCTGCCTCTGCCTCTGCCTGTCTGTCTCTCTGTCTGTTTCTCCCACTCTCTCTCTCTCACACACACACATCAATTACCCATCTATCAATCATCTATCATTTGTTTGTCTGTTTGTATCTATCTATCTATCTATCTATCTATCTATCTATCTATCTATCTATCTATCTATCTATCTATCTATCTATCTTCCAGAAACTTTTGGGAAATAATTTTTCAAGCAGCTAAATTTTGTCAAACATGCCATAGATACTGCACATGTAATCAAAATAATGCACTGCAAGCAAACAACCAAGTATGCAAAATCAATGGTTACTTCTCATGGAGAAAAGTAGGATGGTGGTATTTCAGCATGTTCATTTTTCAGCTGCTTATAATTTTTTCTACTCCAACTTCCTTCTAGCCTCTTTCCTTGCAGAATACAAAACTTTGTTGAAGGTCTACAAAATAATCTTCCATGTTTTGGCAGTGTGATGGAATGGATCACAATTGATTTTGGACATGCACCTAGATTAAACACCAGCAGTGTCCACTACTAGGGAACAAAATGCTTATTTGTCTTCCATGTGATCACAGAAGCAGTCACAAATATGTAGGTGGAGTGACTATCTCCTTTTAATTTTTTCCTCTCAGCCTTTGGTAATAAAGTACATCAAGCTTGAGAAAGCCTGCATATGAAACTGGCCATCATCATCACAACTAACATTTTCTTTTATTTCATAGATAATTCTATAATAATAATTTAGCATGTGAACTCTAGCAGCTGTTTTCTCTGGCCAGCCAAGCCTAGTGTTTTATGTAAGTTAAATGATATGAGTGAAATATGAAAGCAAACAGAGAGGGAAGTATAGTTAGCATTCATTCATTGCTTATGTTGTACAGGCTGTCAGAACTAATGAAATTTTATGATAGACAGGCAGCTATCAGCTTCCTGGAATTTTTTATCTTTCTTCCTCCTGGCTCCATGTATGCTCCCAATGATTTTTCATCCATCTTTTTTTTTTTAATGCCAAGATGACAAAGCACAGACTTCACCTCTCCACACAAAACTGACTAACTGTATCAGAGCATGAACATAATTAGCATTCATCAGTGGTGTGTAATGTAAGAAAGGTGGAAAGAGCATTTTATCTTGTAGAATTCCTCAGACGTATCTACAAAATAGGTTTAAAATACCACTTGCACTCTTTGATTCTTCAATGACTTTCCAAGAAATTCTAGGATCATTCTGTGACTGAGAGTTCCTCCCTCTTTGCTCATCCTGGTAGAACAGATGTTGGCATGCTCATTATTCTGATTAAGGAAACTGCTACTCCTTTTCTGTCATTAATTAAAAGAAGTGTCACTTCAGGATGATACACTTGTTTGTGATCGCCTTGAAGTAGCCTTGTGAAGTAGCCTTTGTGATCGCCTTGAAGTACAACAGATGATCCATGTGTATCCAAAGCCTAGGAGTAAATCTAGCTCTAATCTCACATATCATATATAAAAAGCACCATCACTAAATTGGAATAGGATGAATTCCTAGTAGAAAAAAATAAGTGGATGATTCATGTCATTTGTATATGATTTTTGATGTCAAATGCATTCTTTAGTGTAACCCCTCCTTTCTGCACAATCCAAAAACCAATAAAATAAAAATGGAAAAACACATTGAAGTTCTACATCTTGCATCTCATCAAATTTCAGCTTCCAGCCTCAAGTTGCCTTTATTATGTTTTGTGGCAAAGCAACCTAATTTGCATTAGATACTCCATGTTTTAATTATCATTGCCTTTACTCTTGAAGGATGATATTTGAGAAGATATCACTTGGGAGTCCTCCTGGATCCATGGTTACTGCTTGATAGGGAGGTGGAAACTATAGTTGGAGTTTGCGCAATCCCAGCTGAGGTGCTAGTTCTAGTTCTACAAGGACCAAGGTGGGGTTGTTGTTCTTTAGCCACAGTAAGATATATTCATATTGCTGTTGAAGTCAAAGAAGAACATGCAGCAAAGAGTCAACAGAAAGAAAACACAATACTGAACTCTGGATGGTGGTGTTGTAAATGTCATGTGATTTAGGTGTTGAGGAACAGGGCAAAAGAACAGTGAGAAGGAGAGATATAGTTAGCATTTCTAACCTTGTGCTGTAGATTAGTGCATGTAGGAGAAGGAAGAAATGAATAGTGAAGCATTTTGTACTGTATGCAAAGCAGTAGAAATTTAGGTCAGTTGATATACCATACTGTTAGATTTTATTATGGTACATTGTAGTATCAGACAACACAATACTGGTGCATATGTGAAAAATCCAATTTAATATGAAGAATGTATCTTGATTGACATGAAAAATGGGAGAACATCATGCTGACTGAAACCAAATTTTTAATCTCATGTTTTTTCACATATCAGTCTGCATATCTGCTTTATTTTTGCATAGTATTTAGTATCATGATGATTATGATAAAGAACCATGATTAATGCTTAGTTTTCACAAGTGTTGGTAACAAATACATTTCATGTATACAATGTCCATTACAGAAGTTTAAACCTCTTACTAAGGAGGGTCAAACATGGCAATGGCAAGTCACCATTTTCTTATTTTCATAGTAAAATAAACTTCTTAATTTATTCTATGCAGTTATGAGTACAACACTGATATCTTTTATTGCTTTGAACCTCTTAGATTAGATTCTGAATGATGAATCAAGCTCACATCCCTTCATACTTGATCCAGAAAAGTCATTGATTCTATCAGCTACAAATGGACTAGTATTTCAATACCTAGCTCTGTTCTTCTTATAACTTTATAGGTCTCATAATAATTCCAACAAAAAGACATAATTGAGTTTTGTCAGAAAAAAATAAGTGCTGAATCTCATGCATGCTCCATGGAAAGCCCTGGCAAGATTCTCTTTGACAACTATTGTCTAGAAATGGGAGAAGATAAGGGGGTTTCTCCCCTAAAAATAACTATTTCCTGGAAAAAGATAGATTTGTAAAAATATAGCCATTTACATAACATAACATAACAGAGAATTATTAAGTGAAATGGATTGATCTAATATTATTTTGTTTGGTCTCCTTTCCATATTTGTATCTGAAAATAGTAGTCAGACATAAGCTTTGGGGCAGGGAGAAGGAAAACTGCAAACACAATATCATCTTGTCTTTATTATATGAGACAAGAAAGATGTGGTATGGGAAAGCCATGTTTAACTTTTATCAATAGTTCTTCACATTTCATATTTTAAGCCTCATCTATCACTCTATCAAAGATCATGGGTCCAAATATGATAGAAACACAATACTTTTTCCAAGAAGGATATCACATTTATCTGTTACAGTATTTTTAAAGATTAAAGTTTTATTGACTTATTTTGTGTCTCATTTACATTTGTTATATGTCTGCAGGACACATGTTAGTTGAGAAACGGTGTCTTTTATCCTTTATTTCAAGCCACAATATCGGGTTATTTTTCAATAAGACATGTCTTTAAACATGTTTTGTATAATAAGTTACCAAAAAAACCCCATGTGTATTAAACTTACATTGTGAAGCTTTGTTTAATCTCTTTCTTGTCTTTCTTTTTGATTAATGTTCTTCTGATACTTGTTTTGTATTCTAAACATTTTATTCTTAGTTTTGTCTTGTTGTTTAATTTGTTCAGGAAAAAAAAGAAAAACAGTATATTTATGAATTCAGTGGGTTGGTTCTCAAACTTTAGAATGACCCACTGAAATCAACAGAACAAATTAAGGATGATTCTAAAGGTGGCTAAGTTTAAATTTATTTCTCTCATTTATAGAGCAATATTTTGAAACTTGAGTTCATCTGCCAATCAGTGCTAGGATATTGGGAGCCAGAACTTGACACATACTCAAAGGTTCCAGTTTGGCTATAGGGACAGGTTGACTCACTCTTTCCTATGTGAATGATTTAATAAACTCTTTAACCCTGTGGAATTGGCACTCCCAGACTACATGTATTAGACGTTAAGTCATAAAGTCCTAACTTCAGTGGTCCTTAAAAGGGAATTGAAAAAAGGCTTCCACATGTCCTTTCCATTATCAAGGACCTCAAATTCAACACCTCCTTTCTTTTCCTTCATTTCTGAACCAGGGGAAATATTTTCCACTGACCTGCCCGCAGGGATATAAAAGAATGTACTCATTAATCTTACTGAAATAAAAAGCCTGGATTACCATCTTTGAAAATGGTCCAGGGGGGAAAAACTTATTTCCTGGAGTAGGAGTGAATAGAGAATATATATAGTTGGGTTTAATTGCTTCTAAGGTCTGTGATACCATTCTTGGCTGCCAATATTTGTGAATTTAATTCACTAATTGACATTTACCTTTCCCACTCATCAGCATCAGAACAAATTTCCCTGCATAACATAGATTTCTGCCCCCTGGACTAACCTTTCCTGGTGCTGCATCAACAAAGCAATGCTAATAAAAATATCCATCTGTGCTTCAAAATAAACAAAGCATTAATATATCAAACTGTGGCTTAGATTATATTAGAGGCAGCTTTAATGATATTATACATCTGTTAGGGTGCATTTCCTGTCCAGGCATACTTGGTTGGTTTGTCTCTCTTGTGATAACTTTTTATGGAATAAAAACCAGGGTGTATATTTGTTTAGTAAGCTTCTGTGGCAGAAGCAACAGACATTGTCCATTATAAATGGCATTTTACCCAATACAAGGTTATGCAAAAAAAAAAAAAAAAANTACAAGGTTATGCAAAAAAAAAAAAAAAAGATCATTTGGATCAATGTAGAAAACAAAACATAATTGTTATGAAACTTCAGTATATTTCTTTTCTCTGTTTCCATTTCAGATATTGCTACACTGTCCCCCTTTTCTTACCAGCAGTGTTGGGATTGATAAATATGTCAGAACTGGACAGTACAATGTTTCTTAAAATGTCTGTAGAACATAACCAGAGAGAAAAATCTGCAGTGAGAGTTATAAATAGAATATGAGACCACTTCAGGTGTGCACTTATGGAAATATTACACAAAAACATATGGAAATGTAGGGGAGAATTGAAACCTAGCTTCCCTTTCATATTATTTTCTATATGAATGTAAGTACTCATATGAAGAACAATCTAATCCAACATTTTTGTCACTGACTGGTTCTGCTTCCCATATTCTAAATATATACAGTCTAATAGGTGTCAATTTCTTCACCTCTGTCTAAAACCAAAAGTTAAATTATTTCTTTAAATACAATTCTCATATTTCACTCTATTAAGAACAAAGGGTTGAGGCTATAGGAATTGAAATATTTGCAAAAAACAGTCAAAATATTCCTAGCATACATTAGAACAGAGTCTGTTTCTGTCTCATTTTTTTCCTGTTGAATTGGTCCACTTGCAAGTGCTTTTCAAGATAATAAATAAACTTGCAGGTGACTGTATAAAGCCATAACCTTGAATTTTTATAAGCCTGGGAACCAGCTATTAAATAGAAACTGGTATACTTACTCATTGCTGGTTTGTGCAGGCTCGTTGCCCAAATTTCTAGTCATTGTAAAACTTGACAACCAAAAAATAAACAAATAAATCTTGTCTATGACTAGCAAATGTTCAAGTATTTCTTTACCATCACAGGTATTGTGAGGATCATTACTAGGTTTTACTGGGTGCATAACAACTAGCTGAATAAAGCTAAGTTAAACTCAAAGGATTACTTATTATGCCTGTTAGATTGTTTATCGTAAAGTGATTCCTCTCGGCTGACTGTTACAAAATTATCTCAAAATGGGAGAAATGGTTTATTCCTTCCTGGAACTTTTTCAGTGGCTGAAAATAAAAGAATTACCCATCCTTCATTCGAGATTTTCAGAAATTCCAGTCATCTCCCTTTTCTTGATAATTTGATTCTCCCTACCTTCCCATCAACTGTTAACACAAAGCAAATATACGCTTATAAAGCCCTGGTCACACAGCACCAATGGATGGAAAGAGGATGTAAAACGAAGTGAAACACTTGAAATCTGTTGGTTAACGGGATGCATTCGTTCTGTACTCATTGTGTCCGTTTTTCATACTCTGTATCCATCCAGCATCCGTCCACTGACATTTCATCCGCTCAAAAAGTTTTGAGCTGCACAAAACTTTTTGAGCGAAAAAAGTATCCAATGCATCCATTCTACATCTGCTACGCATACGGGGAACATCCGTTATACGTCCATCATCATCCGTTACGCATCTGCCATATCCGCTAGGCATCTGCTGCGCATCCGCGCAACTCGCATCCGCTCCAGCGGAAAACGGACACAGGGAGGAAGTGAAGTGAAATGGACGCGGGAACGGACAGCAGCATTAGTAGCATGGACGTAGAAAAGGATGAAAGCGATGCAGCTCGCATACAAAGCATTAAAACTAGAAAAAACGTTCACATAGAGGACGTATCCTCAGATATTTAGGATTGTCTCAAGGGCAGGAGGGATGCAAAAGGACACGTAGTGCAAAACTATATTTCCGATAAAAAGGGGGAGAAATTCACCTGATCTTCACTTCAGTCCAGCAGCCTGATGGGTGCAGACGTACTTCAGCCTTCATTGGCTCTTGCCTCCACAGCATCCAATCATCTCCACATGGAATCGTCGCACACTGTCGCTTTTGGTGTGAGCCGCCATCTCGTTCTAGTGCCAACAGTGCAAATAGCCCATTCTACGGTCAGGCTCATTTCTATGTGAAACAAAAGGAGGCGTCCAAGAAATGTCTGGGTCCGAAGAGCTGGATCGGGAGAACGAGCCGAGTACATGGACTCGTATAATACAAGCTGATGGTTGGAGCTCGTGAGGAACAACAGAGCTCTTCGTTGCAGTTCCGAGAACTTCATGAGGATGCCGCAAGCCATGTTTGACGAAGTTGTGGGAGCGGCTGAGGAACGCTGGTTTGACCAAGGCAACACCAACTTCCTTCGTCCCACCTGGCCCTGGCTGAAGGTGGCACTGACTCTGAGCGCACCTGGCCTCAGGGACCGACCGTACAGGAGCATGCACCATCCAGCCTGGAGGGTGCCAAACATATGTCATAACCATCAGCATGTTAGGTCTAGAGAAGTGGTAATGCAGGTCATCATCATAAGAATACTTGGACGGGAGCTCCGCTTGCAGTGTGCTCGCTCCACACCTGAAGACAGGCGGAAGAAGGTTGCAGAGCAGTGGGTATCAAGAAGTGTGGACTGTCTTGCCTTGCCTATGCTGACTGGAGTCTGTATGGATGGCGGCCGATAGATGGGAAGCAACGTGCCTGCAAAGCTCGGCCACGCCAACTCAGGTCCATCTTATTCACTAGCTTACAAGGGTCTATCTTCAGCATCAATCCTCTTCGCCATGGTCGATGCTGACTCCAAGTTCATTCTACATCGATGCTTCAGGCAACGGTCATCTTCAGATGCCCAGCGTATACCAATGCCAGTGAACCTCAGGAGGGATGGAATGCAAACCTCCTCCATGGCTTCCCAGATCCGACCCACGCCTGCAACGACACACCAAGATGTGCCCTACTTCTCGTGGGGGATGACGCCTTCTCTCTCAGAACTTACTTCATGGAAGCTCGAACACTTCAGGTGCCTCACCAGTGAAGAGAGGGGTCTTCAACCTACAGGCTGTCCAAAGGGCAAGGCGGGTGGTGGGCGAATGCCTGTGGAATCCTGGCCAACAGGTTCCAGATACTTGTCTCCACCGACCATGCAGGCATCGCCAGAGAAGTGAGGAACATTGTGGAGCTTCCTTGCATCTCAGCATGCACATGCACGCAGCACCGTCCCCAATGTTGCAAGAACAGGCTTGGGGACTCACCACCAAGGGAAATGGGGAGCCTGGTGATGGAGGCTAAGGCGAAACCTGATAGATACTGTGGATATGCCAAGGCCCAACAGAGCCTTCACGTGAAGGGAAGAAGCAGTGCAAACCTGTCCCTGACAACAACTGGTGCAACTCCCCCAGCTTGGAGCAGCTGGATGGACTGAAGACAGATGGTAGATAGCTTAATGGATGCTTCCTTCAGCCTGTCTCATCACACTGATGAGATTCGTGGCCAATGTATGTTGGCTGGCCTATCAATGAACAGGGCATTTAATAAAGAGTTGTGTTTAATGTTGAAATGTGTTGATGAAATGATTACATCTGTGTAGTTGATAATAAAGGGCCATGAGGGGTGTGGCACCTTGGGAGGGTGGAACCATACAGTCACCACCGAATGCCCTTTGGTGCACTGGAGGTTTATCTCATCCATCTGTATCCTTAACCCATTCCCTCCGCACAATGCTATTACCCATCCTCAGCACT
>BHFT01077567.1:4979-27529 GCA_004320025.1 Laticauda laticaudata
GGGGGGGGGGGGGGAATGTGTAGCTTGTTTAATTTGGGGGAAATCCCTGACGTCTGGATTAACATGGTTGATGGCATTTCTAGGCTGCAAATCCATACTGGCAAACAAGCCGAGGAACCACCATATCAGGAGGAAGGTTCCGTTGTCCCTCTTGCCGACATGAAGTTATCCTGGACCGCCACGGAGTCTATGGTCTACAGAGGAATTTGCTGGTAGAGAATATCATTGATATCTATAAACAGGAATATTCAAGGTTGGTATGAATTCCACTTTGTTACACCATGGAAAAGGAATTCTCCCTTAAAAGCCATCATGTCTTAGTATCTTCCAATAATGTCTTAACAATCATTTCCAGACAGAGGGCATCAACAGGAGCAGAGGTCTCCAAACTTGGCAACTTTAAGACTTTGAAGTCTATAAGTCTTAAAGTTGCCAAGTTTGGGGACCCCTGAACTAGAGAAAGGTGGATGAATGACAAAGCACCATCAAGTTATTGTGACTTTTTACCAACCACGTATATTCTTCAGTTTTATACAGTGGTTCTTAATTTACAATCATTCAACAGCACTGAAAAAAAAATGACTTACATGCTAATGACTGGCACAGAGTCCCCACAATCATGTGATCAAAATTCAGGTGTTTGGTAAGTGGCATAGATTTAGGATGGTTGCAGCATCCTCGGGTCATGTGTTCGCCATTTGCAATCTTCCCAACTGGTTTCTGACAAGCAAAATCAAGGGGAGGGGGGAAACTAGATTCACTTAATGACCATGTGATTCACTTAACAATTGCAATGGTTTACTTAGCAACCAGGGCAAAAATAGCAATAGCCTTTAAATTTATATACTGCTTCACAGTGCGTTACAGCCCTCTCTAAGTGTTTTACAGAGTCAGTGTATTGCCCCCAACAATTTGGGTCCTCGTTTTACCGACTTTGGAAGGATGGAAGGTTGAGCCTGGTGAGATTTGAACTGCCAAATTGTAGGCAGCTGGCTGCAGAAGTAGCTTGCACTACTGCACTCTAACCACTGCGCCAGAGAGGCTCCAAATGTTGTAAAATTGGGTTTGACTCTCTTAAACAATAGCAATTCTGGTCCCAATTGTGGTCATAAGTCAAGAACTATCTGTAATTGAGTCCATGCACCTTGAATGGGAGAAGGAGTGGCCGAATGTGAGGGTGGGATGAAAAGAAGGATCTGCCTAGAATCCTTATGTAGTCACAAGCAAAATAAGTCCAACCCTCCTTGAATGCCCATGACCCTTATCTAACTGTAAGCAGATGCTGTTGAGAAGATTCTTATGCATAGAATATATCGCAATCCATTAGTTTAATTGAACCTTCACCTGTGGACTTGGACTTTCACAACTGACATGTTGCTGCTGGTGGTCCTCTTTCATTCTTTCTTGCAGCAAGACAAATTCCTTGTGTGTCCAATCACACTTGGCCAATAAAGAATTCTTTCTATCCATCTATCTATCTATCTATCTATCTTTCTATCTATCTATCTATCGATCTATCGATCTATTCCTTTCTTCCATCCTTCCGAGCATTAAAGGAAGGCGTGAGCTACCATGTCTAGGCCACAACAATCCAGACAACCAAAAGATGGCAGTAAAGGAATGTGAATAACTCCCAACTCCTGTTTGTCACATGGTGGTCCTTGGAATTTCTGCAGCTCAGATTTCGTAGATGAAGGAAGGTGGGACTCTGTAGAACCAAAAAGCTGACCATCGTAACTGGGATTCATCCTTGGGGCTTGCCTCACTCATGCCAAGATGAAATCTGCAGTAGACTAATTGGATTAACAAGAAATTTACAATAGACTGAAAGGGCAAAAAGCAATAGATCCATAAAATAAAACCCACCTTAACGCGGTGTCTTAATCCAATTGAAAAATCCCGGCTGAAAGTTCTGACTTTTTTCAGAACAGCAGCTGCATGGACTTTGGGTCCGATCTAGGTTATTTTCATTCATTCATTCTTTCCTTCATTCATACATGTTCAAACTCACACCCACCATGTGTAGAACTAGGAATTAGTGCTGCTTTAAGTCACATTAGCAAACACAATTATCATGGTGTTTGTTTTTTTTAGAAACCCTATAGAGGAAACACCCATTGACTGACTAGTCCATGTCCATGAAGGGTCAGGAAGTTTGGGTGGATTACCAAGGGATCCGAATATAGGAGCAGAAGTGCCATAATGCTGATACTTGGGAGGGGGGACTGCTATCATAAATCTTCCTCCAAAGAAACGAAACCTGTTCTCAGAATAAATGGCTCCACTTAGAAGTGGAAGTAAGATCTAAACATAACTTCACAGGGAGGTTAATATTAGACATGAGGCTATCTACACTCTGCTGTGCAAAGGATCAGCAACTAGTCCACACTTTCAGCTTGATTTACTAAATCCACTATTAAACTTTTACCGTATGAGTGAAAAAATTAAATGAGAAGAAAGAGCTAGGAAATACTTGCCCTTAGTGAGGAATATTTGTGGTGCCTATTCCTAGAGATTGATGGAACGTGAAGCAACCAAGTCTAATGACTCTTCAGTCCCTCCCTCTTTAATAGACACTCCATAGAAGTTATTTTCTACTAGAAAACTCACTTCTATGGAGTCCTTGGTGCTCTCTTAAGCTTGGTTGTTTGCCTGGAAACATTTCGTTACCTAGCTAGGTAACATCATCAGTGCTGATGTTTACTTCAAGCTGCATGGACCTCAGCTCTCAGAATTTGCAGCCAACTTGCTTTGAGTCTATAGCAATGCTTCTCAACTCTGGCAACTTAAGATGGATGGAAAAACTCCCAGAATTCCCTAGCCAGTAAGCAAGGAACTTCTGCAAGCAAACAACCAGGTTCAGAGATCACCTAAGATTATATTCAACCTTATATTATCTTCTATTGAAAATAATTTCTCATATGCATTTTATCAGATTGCCTCTATTGTTTCAGGGCATCATAATTAGGCATTTGAATAACCCATACAGCCAATCTGATCCTCTGTCTTCATGTTTTACCGACCCATGTGAGGAAGATTATTTATGTAAACTCTTTATTTTACCATATTCTGCCATATTTACATTAACCACAGGCCATGCAATTCCCGCACCACCAAACTTTTACATAATGTAAAGCGAAACATCTAAAGCAAGTTTAAAATATTTTCAAACCTGCAGATCAGTGGCTGTAAATAGTGGACTATAATCATCATGAGATGTCAAATGAAAAAGATACAGTGACTGTCTCAATATCAGAGGTGGTATTCAGCAGGTTCTGACCAGTTCTGGAGAACCGGTAGCAGAAATTTTGAGTAGTTCAGAGAACTGGCTAATCCCACCTCTGACTGGAGATTTTACAGTATCTGTCCTTCCCCTGCCACACCCACCAAGCCACGGCCACAGAACTGGTGGTAAAAAATAATTGAATTCCACCACTGCTCAATATTACCTATTTTGGGGCCAAATATGACTTTCAATCTGTTTTCCCACTTCTAGTCATTTATTTATTTGTTAAACATTTATTTATTTGTTAAATTTATATCCTGCCCATCTTGCTATCCAAGGTGACATTAACTAGGGAGACGTTCTTACCTGGACTCTTCCTTTCCTTCCTGTCTTCCACAGCCGTCCTCTCAAGAAGGGAAACCACCCAATGTGCAAGGAACACGAAGATGAAAAGATCAACATCTATTGCTTGACCTGTGAGGTTCCTACCTGCTCTATGTGCAAAGTCTTTGGAGCCCACAAAGATTGTGAAGTGGCACCTCTTCAAAGCGTCTTTCAGGGACAGAAGGTAGGAGCCAAGTTTCACTGTAGGCGTAATAATAATATAGCTTAACTCTCCATTGTTCAACCCAATATTCATGGTCATCTGCCAGAGTTGGGGCAGAGAGACTTGAACATTGCAAGATTGCAGGCAGAGCATCATAATGTAAACACTATCCTTTTGTTGGTCTTGCATGCATGTTCAAAAGACGCATGATGTTTTATCATGACATTTTATCTGCCTACTTTGAAGATTTTGAGGACACCCAAATTTCAGGACTAGAACTCACAGCCTTCTGGTTTCTAACTGGTGCCTTAACCACTGTGACAAATTGGCTCTCCGTTTTCTATTCAAATGATATCTATGGAGATTCTCAGTCATTCCAGGTCGTAGTTGTCCCAAAGGTGCTTTTTCAAGAGGCAACTAGACTTTCTGATTTTTCTCTGAAGATGTTTTACTTCTCATCCAAGAAGTTTCTTCCATTCTGACTGAACGGTGGGGAAATTTTATTCTCATGAATGAGGCTTCAAAGAATGCAATTCCCCTTCTTCTCTGAATGCAATGTCGGTCCCCAATCCCTTTTCCCACCATCCAGTCAGAGCCAAAGAAGCTTCTTGAATGAGAAGCAAAACGTGTTCCAAGAAAAACTGGAAAGTCCTGTTGCCTCTTTAAAAAGCATCTTTGGGATATTTAAATGATAGCAATTGTTTTTAGGTGAGTAACTGTGTTACTCAATGTATGCATAGCCTTTTCATGGTGTAATCTTTTTGATTATGCACAAACAAAAAAGACCTTCCTGACATAATTCTGAACAGTCTCAAAACTTCCTGGAATACCGCTTAGCAGCCTCTATGGGAGTGAATATCCTCCTTCTTCATGCCTGCAACTTGACCATATGCCTAGAGACCAAAAAAAAAAAGGATTGCATTCCTTCACCTTAGAGGGGTTCATATCCAATGGTATGCAGAGGAAGTCTTGGGCCAGTAGGTATATCTCCCATTTGGGCTAAGAGGTGAATTAGAGACCTCTGAACTCGTCACAGTGTGTCTTTCAGGAATAGCATCTGAGCCTAATGCAGTTGATATAGATACATAGACGAGTGCAGTTGACCAGCAATCATCAGCAGGATATATTTGGAGCTACAAGAGTTGAGAGATGGCAGCTTTCTCCCAGAAAGCAGTTGCATGACAAGCTGTGGTCTTTTTCCGAACTTCTGATGGGATCCACACAGTAGTGTTGTGGTTCGCCAGCAGCCAGTTCAGATTGCAGCGGAATCGGACAGAGGGGATGTGAAGAATCAGGGAGTCTGGAGACGACTTGGACGAAGGTCCTGCATCCGATGCAGAGATGGGGCCAGGACCATCTGGGAGTGGGCTGCTGCCCTCGGAGTCTGGCAGCAGTGAGGCAGAGGACCCAGGGGAGCCTATTCCCAGTGCACATGTGCACAGAGCTGCAAGAAGGCAAGAGCACCTGAAACAAAAAGGACAACTCGGGAGTAAGGCTGGGAGGTGATTGCCACTCCCATAAGGTATAAAGGTCTGGCCAAGATGATGAAACCTTTGCAGGAAGCAAAGTAGTTTGATCGGTTCAGAGTCATTCTTGAAGCAATTTGTACTTCGGTTGGGTTTTTTTGTAGTTCGGTTGGTTTCTTTTCTAGTTCATTTGATACTTCTGTTTTTGGCAGCACTTCACAAAACTGAAAGGTGTGTACTTTTCTCAGGGGACTGTTTAAGATTAATTCCAGCTGGGAATGAAAACAATTCCCAGCACTGCAATAAAATAAATCTTCTTTTTAAAATAGGTGTGTGCATCATTATGGTTTAGGAAGCCTGGGTCAGAACAAGTAGTTAATCCATCACTTTTCACCAGAGAATAAACCGATCCATCATTACTCCATTTTCTGCAGACTCAACTATGGTTACAGCCATCTAGAATTCTTGGTGCCTTCACACAGGGACCCTGCAGAGGTTTAGGAAAACAAGAAAAGCAGATATGGAGTCTCTGTCATCCTGCAATTTAATTTTAAAAAATTATATCTCCCATTTCTCTTGTCCCAGTGATTTGGGAGAACATTTGAAAGTGGGTCTGTGCATGGAACTTTCAAGCTGTCATTCAGCCTTTGTGATAAAAGCTCATGCCTCTCACCCCAAAAGAGCAAAAGGAAAAACAGATTTCGCACTTCAGTGTACCACTTTGTGAAACCAATCTAGATCAAAGTATGCACAGTAGGTTGGCAGTGAGACAACTGGTTCAAACAATATTTTAGAGTCTCTGGCAGATGCAGTGTTCAGCCAGTGTTCAGCCAGCAAAAGGATTGTTGGCTTTGGCATCCAAATGTGTATGGATGTCAGCATCATAAAAACACATTTTTGCCATGGACTAAAAAATAGTATGCCAATACTTGCAGGAGAAAAATTTATAATTTGCCTCTGGGCTTAATCGGTTAACTGAGTTCAGGTCTCCATTAAACTTTCCTCAATCTTTTAAAGCCACCCCAAAATGTTCAAAGATTAAAAGGAAAACAAAGTCCCTGTAACCTATATATATAGAAGCAAAACACTACTCATGCATCATCACAAAATCTCCAGAACCGTAAAGCCTATAAACTTGAAATTTGGTACGTATGTTCCTCTTGGCTTCTAGGTGCTGACTAAGAAAGGACTTTTCAAAATGACAATGAGAGCATTAGTATTTCGTATATTATTATTAATACGCTCTGATGCTAAGGAGATCTACTCCCCCTCCCCATCTGAAAAGAAATCTGCTCCAAATGCAAAACACAAGCAGAGGAGAGGAGTTTCAGTTTCAGTTTTTAGTTCCACAGCAGCAAGCAGTTTTAGTACAGAACAGTTGAGCTAAGTCATGCCCAGGCTCCTTGCTGTCTCCTTGCTCACTCAGCAAATACTGTCTCAGTTTCCAAACAGCCCTCAACTCTCTCACACACTGACAGGACGCTAGCCAGATGATGGAAGCTGGTAGGCAGAGGCATAATTTTCCCCCCTTATTTTCCTCCCAAAAAACTAAGCCCGACCACATAGTTTTGTAGCGAAACACGGGTATCAAGCTAGTCTCATATAATTAAGGAAGAGAGCAAAGAAGAAAACAACCAGTCTTGACAATAATTGTATTGCACTCTTGAGTCGTAGCATTTCTCCGTGATATTTCTTTTCCATTTCTCTTCCTCACAATTGATCAAGAAGAACTTCAGCACACCCACTGATTCAGAAAAGGAGGTGTAGAGAGTCAATCTATTTTTTTATTACTTTCTCTTGCAGACTGAGCTAACCAACTGCATCTCCATGTTGGTAGCAGGGAATGACAGGGTGCAGACAATCATCAGCCAGCTGGAGGACTTGTGCAAAACGACAGAGGTGAGGAATACGACATATGGCTGAGCCTTTAGAAATCTGAGCAGCGGAAGAGAAATCCAACCCACAGTGATGGTGGCTCAAGACAGGTGCTGCCCGAGAAAAGATGGAAAGGGAGCCCAGTGGCTTTCTTCTCCCTGCTTCCATATCAGGGCACGGGTTTATTTAGACCAGAGGTCTCCAAACTTGGCAACTTTAAGACTTGTGGACTTCAACTCCCAGAAGTTTGGAGACCCCTCAGTTGGATGGAAGAGCTGAGAGTCTGCCTAGTAACTTAAAATCCCAATGCAAACTCAGTGCTTGCGTAATTTGCTTAGCCCGACATTGAATTCATATTTGGATTTCTAATTTTCTGATTTCTAATTCTAGTTAAGAAATCAGGAATCAGAAAATTAATCCAGTGGGGATTTCTCATTCTAATGACAATTCTAAATCTTATTCTAACTAGAAATGAGGCTAATTTGCACAGCATACTAAATGGAGGAAAGAACTAAACAAAGGTTAAAATGGACAAAGCTTAAAATATTGCAGATGCATCAGTGGTGGGATTCAAACATTTTTACTACTGGTTCTGTGGGCATGGCTTGGTGGGTGTAGTGTGGCTTGGTGGGCATGGCTTGGTGGGGAGAATAGATCGGGGTGGGGCCAGTCAGATGTGGTATTTGCCAGTTCTTTGAACTGCTCAAACTTTCTGCTTCTCCAGAACTGATCAGAACCTGCTGAATACCACCTCTGAGATGCATCCACCTGTCCACCTATTAACTCAGCAGCCCCCAACATTTCTGGCTCCATGGACTGGCAGCCCCGGGGGGGGGGGGGANCGGGCCACAGACTGGGTCAGAGGTGGTATTCAGCAGGTTCTGACCAGTTCTGGAGAACCGGTAGCGGACATTTTAAGTAGTTTGGATAACCGGCAAATCCCACCTCTGACTGGCCCCGCCCCCATCTAATCTCTGCCTCCCAAATCCCAGCTGATTGGCTGGGTCTTCTTTGGTTGCCCTGCATAGGAGAACAGAGCTGGAAAGCAGGTTAGTGGGGTGGGGAGGAAATGGGGATTTTGCAGTATCCTTCCCCTACCATGCCCACCAAGATACGCCCATCTAGCCACACCACGCCCACCAAGCCATGCCCACAGAACCAGTAGTAAAAATTTTTGAATCCCACCTCTGTGCCGGGTGTTGGGGACCCCTGCTTTAACTTATTTGATTAAGTGTTTGGTGCAAGCTCTTTTGCCTGATGCACCAAACATGTGTTGTACGATGAGGAAACTGGGGACAGAGCACTGAGTGCAAGCCAGAAGATCTTTGTTTGGTCTTTCCTGTGCCATGAACTTACAGAGATTCTCTATAGGGTATAACCCTAATACAGGTAGTCCTCAAGTTGCAACAGTTCATTTAGTGACCATTCAAAGTTTCAACGGCACTGAAGAAAGTGACTGTCAGCGTTCCAGAAGTCCAGAAAATAATGGATTTGCTGGTGCTAATATGGCTTCCAAAGCTGACAGTGACTTATGATCAGTTTTCACACTTGCGATGGTTGTAGCATCCTCATGGTCAGGGGATCAAAGTTCAGATGCTTGGCAACTGACTCATACAGTATTTACGATGATTGCAGTGTCCCGGGGTCATGGCAACCTTCTGACAAAGAAGTTCAATGGGGAAGCCAGAGTCACTGAACCACAGTTTGACAGTGATTCATGTAACAGCTATGGCAAGAAAGGCTATAAAATGAGGCAGACTCAGTTAACAATTGTTTCACTGAGCAACAGAAACTTTGGGTTCAATTGTGGTTGTAAGTTGAAGGACTACCTGTAATTCTGAGTTGGGAAATGCGATGTTTGCTATCGACACATGAGAGGCAGATTGGTGCATAAGTAGTCCTCCACTTACAACCACAATTGGGACTAGACTTTCTGTTATAAGAGGTGGTTGATTTTGCCATGATTTTGATTTTGATTTTACCTGATTTTGCCATGCTATTAAAGCAAATCACTGCAGTTAAGTGACTCAGGCAGTCGTTAAGCAAATGTAGCTTCAATCATTGATTTTGTTTGGTTGAAGCTGGTTGCAAATGGCCATCACCTTCCTGCAACTGTTGTCAATATAGGCTGCTTGCAAAGCAGCCAAATTCTGATCATGCGACTGTGGGGAAGGCACAACACTCGCAAGTGTGAGTGTAAGTCATTTTTTTTCAGTGCCATTGTAACTTTGCATGATGCCTAAATGAATGTAAGTTAGATATTGGCCTAGAACGGGGTGTCAAACTCAAGACTCGCAGGGCCTTGAGGTGCTTAATTCTGGCCTGCAGGACGGCCGTGGAAATGGTGAAGGACTGGTCCATGGTGCCTCTGCCAGCAAAAATGGAGAGGGCTTCAGCAGGTCATCCATGCTGAAAATGGGGCCTGGGGACTGCATGCACCCTGGTCTTTGTTTTCGCTGGCAGAGAGCTAGCAAAACAAACTAAAAGCAAAACAAAAGGGGAAATGTTTTCCCTTTTGCATTTGAGCATCCTAAAAGGGACAGGAAAGGAGAAAGAGAAAGAGGAAAGATGAAGAAAAAGAAGGAAAGGTGGAAAGAGAGCAAGAAGGGAAAAAGAAGGAAAGAGGGGAGGAAGGATTTGGTGCTCTCCCTGGTCTCGCCTTCCCCTGCTGGAGACAATGGATACCCCCAGCCCCACCTGGGCCACCACAGGTGCCCCCGACACCAGTGATGTTGAGTTGGCCATGCCCACCCTGGCCACACCCACCTGGCCTCTTGAGGTCAAACACAACCCTGATGTGGCCCTCAATGAAATTGAGTTTGACACCCTTGGTCTAGAAGCTTGGAGATTTGTGTGATGGTCCCACTTTTAAGACACAAAGCCAGTTTGGTGACTTTGGCTTTGGTCCTATGAGGAAGAAGGAAAAGGGTAGACCAAATCTTGCCAAGAAAGCTGCATGAATTTGTGTAAGCCAGGGGTCTCCAAACTTGACAACTTTAAGACTTGTGGACTTCAACTCCCAGAATTCCTCCTCCATTCATGTTTGCTTAGGAATTCTGGGAGTTGAAGTCTACAAGCCTTAAACTTACCAAGTTTGAAGAGCCTTGGTGTAAGCAATTGCCACAAGTCAGGTCTGACTTTTAGGCACCCAGATACAAAATCAAAACATTGGTGGTAAGGGAGCCAAACTGGGAAGAAAACAATCTATGAAGATTGATATGCTCTCCTTTGCAAATGTCTTCTCCCAGATATATTTGCCAACTAGAACCAGCTGGGAAATCAAGATTTTTTTTTAAAGAGCTGCCATGTTCTCCTTAACCAATCAAGCATTGGCATCTGTCTGAATGAGTTCCAGATGGTGGCTTCTTGAGTGAGATTTGTTCAGAAGGAACCAACTCAACTTGTCCTTCTATTCTCCTCTCTCTGTGACAGGAGAACAGTCGGTTGGCTAAGCAGTCCTTGTGTGAGAAGTTTGAAGCTCTCATTGTTGTCCTTGAGGAGAAGAGGACGGACCTTCTGCAGCGCATCTCCAAGGAGCAGGAGGAGAAGGCTGGGTTCATGCAGAACCTCATCCAACAGTATAAAGATCAACTGGAGAAGTCCAGCAAGCTGGTTGAGAGTGCCATTCAGTCTATGGAGGAAGAAGGAGGAGCCGCTTTTCTTATGGTGAGGAAAAATGTTATACAGTTGAGATCCCTTCATCTACAGCTGTGTAGATTTTCAAATCCCAAATTCCCAGAGCAAGATAGCCAGAACTGGGGATCTGACTAGGACCATGATGGCAAACCTGTGACACACAGAGCCATCTGTGTCGGCACGCGAGCTGCAGGCAAACTTACCTCACTGCTCATGCGCGTGCCTCACAGATGATTTTTGGCCTGTTTGAGGCCTTTTTCGGCCTCCCAGTGGCTTGAGGAAAGCCTTTGCAGGCTGAAAAATAGGCCCATTTTGTCACTTCCTGTATTTCCTGAAATATCAGAAGTGACCAAACGGGCATATTTTTTGGCCTGCAAAGGCTTTCCTCAAGCCTCCGGAGGCTGAAAATCAGCTGGGAGGCACACTGCAGGTAAGGTGGTGGCAGGGTGTGGTGGATTGCGCGCGCATGCACAGGAGGCATGGGGAGGTGCACACGCATTGCCTTCTGGGTGCTGGTGCATGTGTACAATTTTTGGCACAGGAGAAATAAATAAATAAATAAACTGTACAATTATACTTCAATATATTTTTTGTGTGCCTTCAAGTCAGTCTTGATACTTCAACATTTTATTAGGGCAATCAATCAACAATCATTTCTAGGAGATTCAAGATGATTTTACTGATTTTAGCAATTTTAAACTGAATCTTTTTCATTCACTTTTTGACCTTTCTGTTTCTCCTTCCAGACTGCCAAGCAACTTATTAAAACGTAAGTCCTGAAAATGTATTTCTAAACTGCCATTTTTGTAAACAAACAGTAAATCCTAAGTAAATAAGTTCAGAGAGGTTCCAAGCAGGAAGGACACTGTATGGTTGGGTAAACATTGTGACATTTAAATTACATTAAAGCTGACTAATAGATGGACTAGTTCGTTAGCTTAATTGTCTTGTCACAATGCTCCTTTTAACGGAAAGTTGGGGATTAAGGTTAATTCCGTGTCCTGAAAAATATACCATCAACTCATTGAAACCTATTTTATGTATGATGGAACATTTATTTGTGGGGCTTTATGGAGAATGAAAATGGAGGGCAGATCCAAAGAAAGTTTAACACAGAGTTACAGATAATCCTCAATTTATAAGAGTTCATTTAGTGACTGTTCAAATTTATAGCGACACTGAAAAAAAATGACTGATGATCATTTTTCACATGACTGTTGCGGTATCCCCATGGTCACATGATCAAAATTCAGGTGATTAGCAACTGACTCACACTAATCTAATCTAATCTAAGTTGAAATAACAGTAACGGTACCTATGTCCGTTGCTTTACGTCAATCGTAGGTTGGAAAGTGCAAGATAACAGTAAAATATAAATATATGTATGCAAATATGCATTGCATCTATGAATATGTCAATGGAAAACACAACATAATGTACGTACACGAGCACACAAGGATAAGTGTGACTGCACATATATGAACATATACAACTATACAAAATGTTTATGGACACGTTGAATATAAATACAGATGCACAGAGAATTATACAAAATACATCATATTTATGATGGTTGCATGTGAACAACTTTTGTGATCTTCTGATCAGCAAAGTGAATGGGGAAGCCAGATTCACTTAACAATCATCTTACTAACTTAACAACTGCAATATTCACTTAACAACTGGGGCTAGAAAAGTCCTAAAATGGGGCAAAATTCACAACAAATGTCTCACTTAACATATTTTGGGCTCAAATGTGATTGTAAGTTGAGGACAACCTGTATATATAAAAAGGGGAAAGGGTATTTGATCAGCCTCCCTTCCATTCCATGTCTTTTGGTTATTTTATATATCTAAAATATTGCCAGCCACCCTTTCAAAATCTTGGAGTTAGTTCCCATAACGGTGGAAAGACCTAGAATAGAATAACAGAATTTGAAGGGACCTTGGAAGTCTTCTAGTCCAGCCCCCTGCTTAGGCAGAAACCCTATATCTATGATGGCAAACCTATGGCATGCAGAGCCATTTGTGCAGGAACATGAGCCTCAGGCAAACTTACCTCACTGCATATGTGCACCCCTCCCAGCTGATTTTTGGGCCTTTTTCAGCCAGCCAGAGGCTTGAAGGATGCCTCTGCAGGCCAAAAAATAGGCCTGTTTCATCACTTCCTGTACTCCCGGAAATACCGGAAGTGATGAAACAGGCCCATTTTTCGGCCTTCAAAGCCTGCAGAAGCATCCATCAAGCCTCTGGCTGGCTGAAAAAGGCCTTGAACAGGCCAAAAATCAGTTGGGAGGCACAGTGCAGGTGGGGGGAGGGGCGCATGCATGCAATTTTTGGCACAGGAGCCCAAACGGGTTAGCCACCACTGTCCTATATCATTTCAGGCTAATGGTTATCCAATCTCTTCCTAAAAAGGGTACCACACAATTTGTTTGAATGACAGCCCAAAACCTACAGCGGATTGCCTAATAGCAGGATAAAAGGCAATGTTACATCCTTTTTCATCTGCTTTCCAGAATCCTGGATGCATCAAAAGGTGGCCAGTTGGAGAAGGTGGAGACAGGCTTTGAAAACATGGACTACTTCACTGTAGATTTGGAAAGTATCACAGAAGCCTTGAGAAGCATTGACTTCGAGGCAGGTATGATTATTCAGACATGCCCATTCAGGATGTAAGAAGTACAGTATAACCTGAAGTTTATAATGCTAATGTCTCTGAATTCAATATGGCTTTTCTAAATCTTCTGATTTATCAAATACATTCCTTTTGATGGAGAAATTAGTGTGGTATCAGTCAACTGAAGACAGCTCAGGTGGCAAAGGCAGTTCTTAAGCATTATGTTGTTCAGACCAAAGAAAATACAACGTGTAATAATTAATAAGGAAATTGAGCAGCACGGTAGCCTAGAGGTGAAAACGCTCATCTCCCACTCGAAGGTTGAGAGTTCAATCCTAGGCAGCGACATATGTTTTTCTATCAGGGTGCAAAGAGAAAATATCTGCTGCAAACTCTGTACAGGTGTCAGGAAGGGCATCCGGCCAGTAAATGCTCAGCTCCACTCAGTTGCCCTAATCCCACTCTGAAGCAAGGGTGGCACAGTGGTTAGAATGCAGTACTGCAGGCTACTTCTGCTGACTGCCGGCTGCCTGCAATTCACCAATTCAAATCTCACCAGGCTCATGGTTGACTCAGGCTTCCATCCTTCCAAGGTGGATAAAATGAGGACCCAGATTGTTTGGGGCAATAGGCTGACTCTGTAAACGGCTTAGAGAGGGCTTTAAAGCGCTATGAAGCGGTATATAAGTCTAAGTGCTGTTGCTATTAGCAATAGCAATATCACTTAGACTTATATTCCGCTTTATAGGGCATTACAGCCCTCTCAAAGTGGTGGGATTCGATCTGCCAAATTGCAGTAGGAATAGCTTGCAGTACTACATTCTAACCATTGCGCACCAAGGGTTCATAATATTGCTATATATAAAAGGAATGATGATGATGATGGTGATGATGATGATGATGATGATGAAATCACTGCCGCAAATAGCATTGTGCACCAGGTTATTATTTTTGCATATCAACACTCAAATAATACCTAGGTGTCAAATGTATTTCATCAAATACTGACATTAGATGATTATGGGGAAGAGTGCCAAATCCAGATAAATGTTCAGCAAATAGTAAATACATCACTGTTTCATTGGATTCCTTGTTGGTCCCCAGTTTAACTTCCTTCTGCACTTGCCTTAGGGCTGATGTCTGCTGATTCCCATGATGAAGGTGGCACTTTCTAATATTCTAGTGCACAAGCAAACTTAACACAGCTTTTGTGTGGCAAGAGGTATAAAGTTAATAGAGTGGTCGACTCAATCTTTCTAAGGGTTCCTGACGTATTCGTAGACTCTATGAATTCTCTGTCGAGATATTGTACTCATGTTCTGGAAAGTGGATCTAAATTATTTCCTTCCCCCCTTCTTTTTTTCCAAAGATGAAGATGATGATGAACTGAATGAGGAAGATGAAACAGAAGAGGAACAGCCAGTTGGGCAAATAGATGGTAAGAAACAAATGGGAAATAGATCTTCCAGAAAAAAAAAAAGTTTTTTTTTTAGATGAGCACCAAATGCACCGTTGCACATAAATTAACGACTGTTAACTTTTTAAAGTTAAGTTGTAACTTAAACTTTTTTAAGTTGTAACTCAAGTTACAACCGTTCATTTAATGACCCTTTTGAAATTACAACAGGGATGAAAAAGGTGATTCATGATTGATCCTCACACTTATGACTGTTGCAGCATCCCCGTGGGATCAAACTTGAATCATGTATTTACAAAAGGTTGCATTTACAGCATCCCTGGGGGGAGTTCACGCATCTGCAACTTTCCTAGCCAGCTTCTGATGGGCAAAATCAATGGGGGTAGCAGCATTTGCTTAATGCCATCGCAAGAAAAATAATAAAATTGGGCCTCACTTAACGGTGACCTTATCAACATGGTAGCGGTCTTCCAATATTTGAGGGGCTGCCACAGAGAGGAAGGGGTCAAACGATTTTCCAAGGCACCTGTGGGCCAGATAAAGAATAATGGATGGAAACTGATCAAGGAGAGATTCAACCTGGAAATAAGAAGAAATTTCCTGACAGTGAGAAGAATCAACCAATGGAACTTCTTGCCTTCAGAGGTTGTGAGAGCTTCATCACTGGACTTCCATCTATCAGAAATGGTGTAAGGCAGAGGTGTCAAACTCGATTTCACTGAGGGCTGCATCGGGGAGGGGCAGGGAGTGTGGTCAGGGTGGGCATGGCCAGCTCAATATCACTCGTGCTGGGGGCGCCTGTGGTGGCCCGAGCACTCTGTCAGTGAAAATGGGCTCCCAAGCTCCATTTCTGGCTGCAATGGCCTCTTGCAACCCATGCAGCCCTCCCGAGCTCCGTTTTTGCTTGCAGAGGCACTGTGGGCTGGTCCTTCGTTGTTTCCAGGATCAGCCAGATCTAAACACCTCACAAGTCGGATCTAGTCCACGGGCCTTGAGTTTGACACCTCTGATGTAGGTTCTCCTGCTTGGGCAGGGGGTTGGACTAGATCAGGGGTCACCAACCTTTTGGACCTCAGGGACCACCAAACTCATAATTTTAAATCCCGTGGACCAGAGACCTTGGGAAAATCCCCACAAGAGTCTGCAGGAAAATTCCCGATGCCGTTTTCCTACCAATCGATCATTCTTTATTTGGGATCGCAGGATACTGTCTTCATCTCCGTTCTCACAGGAAGAGAGAGAGAGAGAGAGACTTTTGGCTTTGTGCAAGAAAAGCAGCAGAAGAAGCAGAAGTCTTCCTTTCTCTCCCCCAAACTCCACCAGAAATGAGTCGGCGCAGCCTCTTGGAGCAGGATGCCTTGCAGGGTCCCAAAGACTCATTTCTGGCGGTGTTTGGGGAAGAGAAAGAAAGACTTTTGCTGCTTTCCTTGCGTGCAGCCAAATGCAGAAGCGGAAAGAAGCAGCCCGGTGGCCAGGCGCATGGGCCGAGTGGGACAAGTTTCCCCCCTCCGCCCTTTCCCCCCTCCCCTCACAACCTCGTGTTGTTCGCAATGCAAGTGATGCAAGCCTTGTGTTCCCATGGGCCATTTGGGCGGCACAGCCTTGTGTTCCTGCGCAGCCTGGATTAATTGCTTTCGGGGTGGCATTTCTCTGAGGACCACCAAAATTTTCTCATGGGCCACCAGTGGTCCCCGGCCCACTGGTTGGCAACCACTGGACTAGATGACCTATAAGGTCCCTTCCAATTCTGTTAATCTGTGATCTAAACATCTGCTTTTCTCAGCAATGGAAAATCTTCTTCCCCACTGTGCTCATAAATCAAGGATTGCCTGCATTTATTTTTTTTTCCATTCAATTGTGTCCGTTTTCTTGGCAAATTGTTGTTTTTTTTCCTCAGAAGAAGGTTTTGGCTCTTGCCTGCTTCTTCCTAACCCTGAGAAAGTTTGGCCGCAGCCAAAATCTGGAATGCCTTTGTCTTCAAACGCTTTCATGCATGCATTTCCCTCCTGTTTTCTTGCAGGTGCACAGTAACCAGGAAAAACCCCCATGAAATTCCAAGGAGAAAGAAAGCAGAATAACCGGCTCCATAGGACTGGACAGGGAGATGGAAGAGGAGGGATGGGGTGGGGGGGAACACCAACTGGATCCCACCAAGTTAACAGGGCAAAGCCCGGCTGATGAAGGATCGTTTGGGATGTAGAATTCGTGCCAATGCAGGAAGGCAAAAAAAGCACAGAGACACTTTATACATGGGTGCAACATGGAACTTTTCACACATGCAATTTTTTTTTGTACATAATTGTTCAGGACACTTGATTTTTTGAGGTGGGGGGAAATAAAGAAAATATAAGATTGTGTTGTTAGTTCCACATCAGAGCACATCCTTCCACCAACTGAAGGCAGTGGATTCTTGGAAATTAAGTTAAAATGTTTCCATGAGAAGACAGGAGTTGATCAAGCAAAAAACAATTTTGCTCTGCTTTTTCATCTATGAAAAATACTGTCTGCCCCTAAAAGCAAATGTAAATGACGTTTGTTGATTTTTCTTCTTTGTTGTACATAGTTACATAATAAAATAAATTCCCATTTTATCTGGAGGCCAAATGTTTTGTAACAGTAGGCAAACAATCTGTAAAACTTGTTGCCACAAAAAATGGTGATGGCTTTATTATAATCCGGTCTCTCAAAGAATTACGTGTAAATAGGGGACAGGAATATAATTAATAGCTATTCCCCTCCCCCCCGATTGCTGGCTAAAATAGACCCTCCATGTTTCAGTGCAGTATACTTCTGATCACTGTAGATTAATGTGAGATACTCCAGATGTGGGGTCAAAGATAGCTGCCAAACATTTTTTCCAACTTCTGGTTTTTTTAAAAAAAACTAAAACCTGCCCCCATGCTGGAAGTGGGTATCTCTTAGAATGCAGTTCTGCACACACTGCTCACTCCATGAGTTCGATTCTCACCGGCTCAAGATTGACTCAGCCTCCCATCCTTCCAAGGTTGGTAAAATGAGGACTCAGATTGTTGGGAGCAATAGGGTGACAAATGCTTAAGAGAGGGCTGTAAAAGCACTGTGAAGGTGTATACGTGTCTAAGTGCTATTGCTATTGCTACTACACCTGGCTGGACAAAGTCCATCACTGCTTCTCAACCTTGGCAACTTGATGTATGGACTTCAAGTCCCAGAATTCCCCAGCATCAGGTTGGGTTGGAGAATTCAATTGGAAAAGTTGAAAAAGACTTAACTACATCATCCAGGAGAGGCTGTATGAGAACGTTTGGAGAATGGATGTCCCAAATTCCAGCGTTTTCCTTAAAGGGTACAAAAGATGATCATCTGGGTGTCTGAGATGATCCCTGCTGTAGCTGAGCAACTATTTCCAGCAGTCCCAGGCAGAATGGCTGGGAGGGGGGGGAGAGGATGCAGTTGTAGTTCAAAAGCAGCTGGGATGGTTCTGCCGTCTTGTGGATCAGATACCAACAGAAATAGTTTTTGCAGATATGGAGACATTCCAAACATTGCCAAACATTTTTTTCCAACTTCTGGTTAAAAAACAAACCCAAAACCTGCCTCCATGCTGAGAGTGGGTGCTTCTTAGAATGGAGTTCTGCATGCACCGCTCACTCCAAGAGTTTGATTCTCACCAGCTCAGCCTTCCATCTTTCCAAGGTCAATAAAATGAGGACTCAATTGTTTGGGGGCAACAGGGTGACACAGTAAAGAGAGGTTTACAGAGAGGGCTGTAAAGCACTATAAAGTAGTATATAAGTCTAAGTGCTATTGCTATTCTCTCCCAAGTATCAGGGGAATTCAATGTGCTGGAAATGTACTCTGGCTCCAGTTTTATTACAGTGACGGGATAACAAATAATTCCAAACAGGAAAAAGAAAAAACATTTTACACATAAAGAGATGTTTTCCTTTATTACGACTGTGCAGTCCCCACAGCTGCCCTAGGAAGCAAATGCAGATGCAGTTTTAAACCAAGCTGAATCCAAGTTAGATTTGATGGCATTTTAAAGATACACTAAAGGGATCCCTCACCTTACAGCCATTCATTTACTGATTATTCAGAGTCACAACGGTGCTGAAAAAAGGGACTTGCAACCTGCCTTCACCTTATGATCATCACAGCATCCCCATGGTCACTTGATCAAAATTTGGGCACTTGGCAATCCACATCTATTTAGTTGACAGTTGTAGCATTGTGGAGTCACCGTTTGTCAACCCAACTTTCTAAACTAGCTTCCAACAAGCAGTTAATGGGGGAAGCCAGATTCACTTATCAACAGTGTGATTCACTTAATGACCATGGTGATTTGATGAACAATTGCAGTGAAAAAGGTCACAAAGTTGGGCGGAACTTACATAACAGCCACCTCACTTATCAACAGAAGTTCAATCCCAATTCTGGTTGTAAAATCAAGGACCACCTCTATGTCTTTTCTCATGGGCACAATCAGGTTTTCACTGTCATTCTTCAAGCTCTGGTAGTGTTATCTCAGACAGGGGTCCCCAATCCCCCAGCTGTGGACCAGCCCCAGGCCACAGCATGCCAGAAACCAGGCTGCATAACAAGCAAAGTCCCACCTGTGGGATGCAGGCAGGCCACGAAATCTCGACCCCCTCCAGTCCATGGAAAAACTTCTCTCCATGGAACCATCCATGGTGCCCAAAAGGTTGGGGGCCACTGCCCTAGACAGCACCACTTCCTCCATCTTCCAAGCTCATTCCTGCATACCATCACCCATAAGTATGGTCCAATAGGCTACCTTACCCAAAAGGAAATTTAAAATTTAAGCAATTATTTTTGCTTGGAATCTTGGATGTCAGAGAGAGAGAGAGAGAGAGAGAGAGAGGGAGGGAGGGAGGGAGGGGGAGAGAAAGAGAGAGAGATTATCCTACATTTTAAGCCAGAGGTCTCCACACTTGGCAACTTTCAGACTTGCAGCTAATGAAGGGAATCAGGGCCTTTTTCTCCCCTGTAACTCACATTGCTCCCTTATCTGTTCCTCCCTGCATTCCCTAGGATGCAGAGGGGGTGGGCCTGAGGATGCAGAGGGGGTGGGCCCAGCCAGACTGTGCCCTTCCCCAGTTTCCTCCACAGCCACTGGAGCCACACTCCCACTTCCTGTCAGTTATTCAGCCATCCCCTCAGAATCAGGGGATTCAACAGGGGCATGACAACTTGGCAACTCCCCTCCAACAGGGGCATGACAACTTGGCAACTTTAAGATCTGTGGACTTTAACTTCCAGAATTTCCAGCCAGCTATGCTGGCTGGAGAATTCTAGGACTTGAAGTCCACAAGTCTTAAAGTTGCCAAGTTGGGGGGGGGGGGCTGATTTAGAGGAAGAGCTGAGAGTCTGCCTTGTAACCTAACATCCCAATGCAAACTCACCATAGCTGACTGGAGAATTCTGGGAGTTGAAGTCTACAAGTCTTAAAAGTTGCCAACCAAATCTCACCACTGTCGAGGACCACCCATATACGAGATACTTGTCCTCAGTTGACACAGTTAAATCCATTTCCTGCATTTGCACAGCAAATGAAGTCATAAACTGCTAAACTGTGATAGGACTGGCTAGTTTATAGTTCAGTGTACATGTAGTGCTTCCAAATGTTTCATGGATAATATGGTAAATACAATAAGTCCTTGGACAGGAGGAAGTACTAAATCAGCTCAGAGTAATTCCTATGGTTTGCATTTGTACTTAGCGCTCAGTCTCTATCAACATCTACCAAGTGCGGGTACATACATAACCTCCTGAGCCTAAACATATTAAGAGTATATGCTATACTGTGAGCTTAGTTTCCCCAAATTATTCGTCAAATTTATATAACCGCCCATCTCACAAACAAGTGACTCAGGGTCATGTACCACAAGGATAAAAACTATTAATATATGTATAAAAAGACTATTACAGATAAGTCCTCAACTTATGACCACAATTGTTTTTAAGCGAGTTGTTTGTTAAGCGATTTTTTTCCCTTTCCTTGCCCCATTTGAGTTGTTGCAGTTGTTAAATTAGTAACACAATTGTTAAGTAAATCTGGATTTCCCCTTTGACTATGCTTGTCACAAGGTCACAAAAGGGGATCACATGACTCTAGGACACTGCAGTCATTATAAATATGAGTCAGTTGCCAAGCATCCGAAGGTAAATCACATGACCACAAGGATGCTGCAACCATCAGGTGAAAAATGGTCGTAAGTTACTTTTCTCAGGGCCGTTGTATCATTGGACAGTCACTAAGCGAACTGTTGTAAGTCAAGGATTGCCTGTATTAACAATATGTGCTGTACTATGAGCTTCATTTCCCCAAACTATTTGTCAAATTTATATGACCACTCACCTCACAAACAAGTGACTCTGGGTGATGTACAATAAGGATAAAAATGATTAATATATTAAAAAAAACTATTGTTACTGAAAACTTTTAGAAAACTGAAGGCTAAGAGAACACATATTAGGGTGAGAACAGATGCTAGTAACAATGGGCTCCACTATGTTCTGTGAGCTGGCCTGATGGCATAACATAATGTACAGTGAAGATGGTATTTCATTTAGTTGTACAAGGTGCAATCACAATCAAGTAAACTAAACAGGTTTTGAGATGCTTCCAGAAAATCAACAGGGATTAGGCCACCC
Source organism: Laticauda laticaudata (assembly GCA_004320025.1). Classification (NCBI taxonomy): domain Eukaryota; kingdom Metazoa; phylum Chordata; class Lepidosauria; order Squamata; family Elapidae; genus Laticauda; species Laticauda laticaudata. The sequence goes on from BHFT01077567.1 coordinate 26,424, forward strand.
TTGCTTGGGGGAGGAGGCAGAGGAGGATATTCCCAAAAGTGAGAAAAGGCATTCTGCTTTGCTGGCTGGAGAATTCTGGGAGTTGAAGTCCACAAGTCTTAAAGTTGCCAAGTTTAGAGACCTCTGTTCTAAAAACACATATAACTGTTTGCGTCACGGCATTCAGCTGGAATTTCCAGATACTCTTCAAAGGCAGCCCCACATGGAGCGCATTGCAGTAGTCCAACTGGGAGGTGACTAGAGCAGGAGTGACCAAGAGCCGAGCCTTTTGATTGAAGAACAGGTTATTTTGATTGATGCACAGTGCAGTCCAGCTTAGAGCGGGGAGGCAAAGAATGTTGCGGGTCCCATCCCTGAGGACACCTGGTGGGACCCAGAAGAAGGGCCTTCTCCATGGTGGCTCCCTCTCTCTGGAATATCATTCCCCAGAGATTAGAACGGCCCCCTCACTAATATTCTTCTGGAAGGCGCTGAAAACCTGGTTCTGCCAGTGCGCCTGGGAGGAACCCAGAGCAGGATGGAGCCCATTAAATGGCTCGTGTGATCTGCCGTCGCCGGGACGGGTATGATTTTGTTATATTGTATTATATCAATTTGCTCTTTATTAGTTTGATTGTTTTAAATGTGGTTTTATATTCTGTAAGCCGCCTTGAAGTCGCCGTGGGTGAATAGGCGACAATATAAATTCAATAAATAAATAAATATGTAAAGTGCCAGGACTCCCACTTGCTCTTGGGAAAGGAATTGTGGATCCCTAGTTCAATCACATCCAGCACCAAAGATGGCATAAGCCTAGAACCAGTGGGCCCCATAACCCCAATCCACTCACTCAGCCTTGCCAGGATTTGGTTGAAACTGTTGTTCCCGCTCCAGACTCCCCCAGCCTCTAATTACCAGCATAAAGTGAGCACAGTGTCAGTTAATTTGCCAGGAACCAAAATATAAAAATGACGATCCTCAGTGTACTGATAACTCAACCACGGTGATGGATGAGCTCACCCACAGTCTCATATACATACTGTACCATACGGCCTCCACCAATAGGAAGGCCCAGCATGATTTCAAGGCGTGAGGTGAAATTAAGCCCCGCCCCCAAAATTTAGGCC
>BHFT01077568.1:0-28043 GCA_004320025.1 Laticauda laticaudata
TCAAGAATTATAAATGTATCACATTGAAAAGGGTTTAAGAGAGGGGGCAAATGATTCAAACAATGTAAAAAATTTGGAATACATTGAATAAAACAACGTGTTAAATTAGTACAATAATTAATAATTATAGCATAAAAGAAAAACCTGTATGAGCCAAGACCAATCAGGAGCCAATTGGTAGCCCAACTCAAAAAGGTGAGTAATGGCATGGATATATTATTTTTGAATGGTAATGATTGTAAATTGGCAAGTCATCCCTCAATAGTTTTTATTCAAAGAATGAAAATCAACAGCACATCCACGGTGTCCTAACTAACGTACAGAACCTGCCTGATAGGCTGAAAAACGCTGTTTCGTAAGAACATTCTATAGATTTAAGCTCTATCTTTTCCATGTTGGTAAATCACGAATTAATAAGCCAAGTGGTCAGCAATTGAATGGATTTTTTCAAGTCTTATGCAGGTTGGAGACCAAGAATAGAGTTCGTCTTGTTTTCTTGAGCAATTATGCCAGGATAAGAGCCTAGAGTAAGACCTCCTGTAATGGCCCCTTGCCAATGCACGGCAAATGTAGAACGCAGAGACAATCGTGTGCAATATGAACTTTATCATTACATTTAGCGCCCAGCGAAGATGAACGCCTCTGTTGAGTTTGAATGGAGCGTAACTATTTGAACAAAGTAGAGTAAGATAACTACAGTTGCCACATTGATCAATTCTCGAGGATGAAACATTAGTAGCATTATTATCAAAAAAGACCACATATTAAGGATCGCTTAAGCTGCCAACCAGTGCATTATCGATCCTGTATTAGTTGATCAGAGGCATTAAAAAATAGGAAAAATTGTCAGGATACATATAGAGCTATAATTAATTCCATGCAAAGAACGAATTAAAAGGTACCTTGACAACCAATAGTAGTCAGGGAACAATAACTATATTCCCAGCTCTTTTAATATGTGCTGAGCAGCATTCATAATCAGGACCAATTAATGAAGCCAAGTGTGTTTTAGCATTATAACAGAAAACCACAGACCCCTTTAAATTTGACTAACTTCAAGTAATTGCATCGGCAAAATTCAATTGCATAGGGGGTGTAGAAAATAGCCAGGAGTATGAAATAGGACTGTAGGTTGTGGCAACAATTAAATTGTAGAAGACATGATTCAAGTTTAAGGCGGTAAAAGAAAATTGACCAAATTTCCATTGGCGCGGCTCCATAGTATAAAGTAATAGTTGTGGCCGATGGGTCATAAACATTACTGGGCGATGATGAACTCAAATTAGGAGTAATGACGAACCACAGAAGTGTCATTATTGAGCAGAAACCACCATGAACCTATAAACAGAAAATACCAAAGAAATGGTAACAGAGTACGCAGTAATATGCAAAAACAGAGCAACAGATTTTTATCAGAGTTTGAGGTAAATGAGGGCTGCTGCAGTTTGTTGAGCTTGATATTGTTAGTAGATTTAACCGGCCCGAAGTGATGGGTTGCCTGGGGCATCGAACCTGTGAAGATGGACTTCCGTGTTTCAAGGTTGAATGATTGAAAATCCGGAATCGGGTGTTGTGAAGGTACACCTGATGCCATGCCATGAATACGGATGAACACAGCGCTCTGGAACCACACTGCTTGTCGAGTAGAAAGAACTTCCACATGGCGTAACCGCGAACCCCAGGTGATCAGCATTGTAGGGCCTTTCCAGGTTGGATCTGGAGCTTGGCAATACTTTACCAAAGGCCTTGCTAATGATTATAGTTTGAAAAATGCAAATTACACAGGTGAGTCTGCAAGGAGGGAATTTAAAAGGTTAAATAATTCAAGTATTATAACTGCTACAGCAATGGAGATTTGAATCTTCCACAGATGGGTAAGGGACAGACTCAGTTTGTAAGTTTTCTGAAGCAATGCTTTAAAAAAGTACGACTGACTACGCTCAACCTATAGCTTGACCCTGGAGAGTTTGTAAGGAATTCCATGCATAAAGTACATTAGTTGCAATTTCGCTTACAAAAGGTTTAAACTATCCTACCTAATATAAGCAGGGCAATTGTTAGTTTTAAAACTGAGGAAGGGCCAACAACCCATTACAGCAAAAGAGGATAGGCAATGGAAAATGATATCTGAAGTACTTCATTGTTTTGGAAGCAAGTAAACACCAAAGAAATGGTGAATGAGATGTCGAATAGACGCACTAGTGAGAGAAACGAGTATGGCTTAAAGGTTATAAAATTTGTAATTAACATCCATTTGCCAAATTTTGATTAGCTTGGGTTCCTTGTGGTTTGACACCCACTGGAAAGAGGAACTGCAGTTGCTGGACAAGCTGGACAAGCACGGACAATTATCCCCAGGCTTGAGGAATAATGAAATTTTAAAATTGCTTTGCAAGCAATTTGGCATTTTGATGAAAATAAGAATGGACTAGCAAACAGGATCAGCAAACAAAGACGCAACATCCTTTAAAGGATTTCATCTGCTTTCCCAATTTTCCTTCAGTCAGGCATTAGTAAAGGGAGTATGACTTTCGAGATGTGTTCTACATACAAAGAATACAAGCGAGGTTTCTAAAACTATTCTTAAAAGATAAAAACAAGTGAAACAAATTCTATCCCAAAGGAAGAGAGCGCAATAAGAAAAGGGAAGAGATTGCATAGCTAAATACACATATGAGTTCAACAATCAGTTAATAGGTTGGTCATTGAACAAATGTAAAGCAAAATCACAGCAGCCAGCTTCAGCATCGTTGAGCTGAAGTCTGCGTTGCAGTAAATTTTTAGAACACCATTATTGTTAATCTGGCCAGACAACGACGACCGTACGGTGAATCCATCAGTAAAAGCTGTAAGAGCTTTAGAAATAGGATTTCCGCACAAAAAGGAAGAAAGAGGCCGGATTTTAAAGTAGTAGGTAACCACATTCTAGGGATCCTTGGGGTAAAAGAATACAGCGTACTCTGAATCATTCAGTCACAGTTCCCCACCAATGATTGAGAAAAGGCTATCTATTATCGATTCTGAATTCATCATCCAAATGCTTCAATGTTTCAACTTTTGTAACGGAGTGAAAGCTATGCTACATGTAGATCCTGTCCTGTAAGAGTTTAATGTGCTTGTTTAAGCAGACCTTTAATAATCAAATCCGTCGAATGCCTCTGAATCGATATAAGGATTAAATGCGTTTCATGGGTGCGAAGTAGCGACTGACATAATCCATCATGAATGTTGGAACTGCTTGAGGAAACACATTTAGAATAAAAGGACATCCTGTGGGTAAGGGTGTAGTGGGAAGGAGAATAGCTAGCAAAGTCCTATGTTATGGATTTATTGTCCACATATCGATGCTTAAACTTAATTCAGGTATTTTTGAAGATATTTTTGAAAGATCAGTTAATACAACTAGATCTCCTGGTGACTGGTGCTCCCTTCAAAGAACTGAAAATAAGGGCAGAACATATCACACATTTGTAAATGTTAGAGATGTGGGAGATGCCCAATTAATAATTGCCTAGTATTTTGCCATTTGTACTCAGCTGTATATGATTTCTGACTTATAACAGGAAGAATGAATGGGAGAATTTGTGCACACCATTCTAATGTCCTAAGTATGGTATAAAGGTTTTACCTTCATTTGAATTTTGTTCGAGCTATATAACAATCCCTGTGTGCCACAATATCCATTTAACTCTTTTAACAACTTAGATTGCATTCAAACTCCAGGGCTTGCTCTCAATATATGATCATATAATGATAGAACTAAATAGGAAGGAAATTTAATTCCTGAAAGGGTTCGGATACAGGACATTATCCACAAAATATTTGAACAACTGGTAGGGGAAAATTAGCATCTCCTTGAGGCAAACCACTTTTACCGATCGATAAGGCATTTTTGTGGACATTGCTATTATTAAAACTGGTGAATTAATGCGACTCATTTATTAATGTAAAATTGCCAAATTTTTCTTTGTCTTGTAGGTCTGGACAAAGGTACAGTAAAAATCCGCAGTCTTTAAGATCAACTACCAATAATATTTATAAACATTAGGAAATTAAGTTAGGATTTGGTAACCACATTTAACTGGACCATGGATTGGATACATTTATTATAATTTCTACTTAAATCATTAAGGAAACATCATTTCCCATTTTTTCTTTTTCTTAAAAAAAACAGGAGTATCCAAGGACTAGTTTAGAAGGTTTTATATGACCAGCAATCAATTTGTTCTTGAACCAATTGTGGTAAAGCAGAGCGAATTTTCCCTTGATAATGGCCATTGTTCCACCCAAGACGTGGCATAGACAGGCCATTTAAGAGGAAGATGCCATTTCATACAAGAATCAGAATGGGCTTACAGAGAGAAAGGTATCATGGCCCCAGAATATTTAGTATGAATACTCTAGAATGTACAGTGTAGGAAAAGACTTACCAGCAGATGTTGTAACAATTAATTTTCTTGAACACTCTGCCAGCAGTCGTGCTAGAATCTACCTATTCAGACAATGAAGAAACTGTCATTTTTGGCCACTGTACTGGCCACTGTAAAGAGGAGATGACAGTAACATAGCTCCAGTATCCAATAACCCTGAAATGGTTGTTTATTAAGGAAAAAAGCGTTAACAAAGCGACAAGAGGAGTTCAGCTGATGAAGTAAGCCTACAGATAAGAAGTTGATCCACAATCCTGCATCCCATGATAACCTATATCGGAGATGGATTTTCATATGGACAGAAAGAAGCAATTGAGCAACAGAAAAATTACAAAGGAAGAACTTGAGGAAGATTCACCAAATGCTGAATCATGAGGATACCAGTGGTAATCTGAATCTATACAGACCCAGCACAAACAAAAAGTACCCTTCTTGTGTGCAGAAGAATGAGGCAAAATTAAGCCAACCTAATCCTGAAGGAAGAGGACCTTTAAACTGAGGATGGAACTATTTATAACTTCCCATGGGAAAGTTATAACTCAATTTCCTCTTGAGTGATAATCGTTCCAAGAGCTACCAGCTGTGCTGGGGAGGAGTGAGAGAGGAGGGAACTGCTGGAAAGGAGTCAGGAGTGATGGGAAAGACACCTTTGAATTCTGGGTGGGTGCCAACACCATTGGCAAGTCTTCCGCGACTGAAACCAACATTGACTGCCCAATGAAATCCCTTTTTACAAATAGGCACTTCCTTAGAAGGGACGATTTTCTGAGGCATAGAAGGGTGTTGAACGACAGTCCTTCTGAAAAGTGGCAGGCTTCTTAACACTTAAAACAGTTACCAATTGGTCGCTGCCTTTCTAAATAGCGTTAACATATGGCATTTTTATAAAGTTTGTGATCCAATATTCCCTGTACAGCCCCAAGCATTTTCTGCCAGAGGTGTAATGAGCCAGTAGCCCGTTTGAATGGCTGTAAGGCTCTTTTACCAATCTGCATAGCATTTTCAATGCTAAACTGGGTGAAGAATTTCACTAGCAGCTTCCTGATATCAAACTCTGTCTAATTGCTTTGACAGGTTGCCTCAACAAAGTCAGCATAAGGTTTCTTGGCATTCCTGTCAAATATGTTTAGAAAAATTTGCTCTAGGTTCTCCAGCTTGGGTACCTTTAAGAAAAGGCACCGACAAGGCACATTCAGAAATAATAGTTAACGTTGCTGGATGGAAGAACAAACTTAAGTAGGAATTGTTCCAAACAGTCCAGAACCAAATAGTTCGCTCAACTGTATATGACTACCTCCTCTCTCCTTAAAGCACTCACGCTTGAGAACATGTCTCTATATTCACTCTCCCAAAATCACATATTGCAATGGATGTTAAAAATCAGTGTGAAATATTTGCTTCCCAGTCTTCCAGGGATCATGTTGTATAACCATTTTTTTCTTTACCATGTCCTCTTGTAGAAATACCCTAATCCCCATAGTCTGTAACTGGCCTTTCTTTAACTCTTCTTAAGATCTGATTAAGGGCAGACCCTCCCATTCTGCCTACTTGCAGTCCAAGCTGTGGCCCCTGACGCAGGACGGATATTGTATAGGATTCAAACAGACAGTAATTCTGGCAAGTTCTTGTTCCTGAGACAGAGCATCCCTTTTACAAGTCTGCTACATTTTCTGAAAAGAAGATGAACAATAGTGTTCAGAGGCTTTTTGCAGGTGTATCGCAGGAGCTGAGGAATTGAAGACATTATATTCAGGTGAAGAAGGGAGGACGCCAACATGACAGCATTAGTATACACATTGAGGTGGAGGGTGTAAAAGAGAAAAGTTCATTGTGACCAATGTTTTCAATTGCATGCCTACTAAATTGCCACCACATGCAAAACTTCTATTTGCTATTTCAGTTATGCAATGTTTCTCCAATATGTTCGCCAATCAGTAAATTTTAAAGACCCCTTGTGTCTGTCGCCGTGATCCGGATATAACGGTCTACATAGCCACGATGCAATCTCCTGGACCACCCTTAGAGACATTGTCTCTTGGTGCGCTACGGTATTAATTTTTCCTTACAAGCAAGAATAGCCTAATTCATCTTCATGCTTCCTTTGTTCCTCAGAAAGTGAAGGACCCCATAACTTACAGAAACTAAATGGTTGAAAGAAACACAAAGGTTTGAAGGTGCACCAAAATCCTTGCCGATGAATGTAAGAAGGTTCCCTGTTCAAGCGCCACTTGTTGTAATTGATGAGAGCAGTGCGGTTGTTTGGACGACAATGAACAACGGAAATTATGAGATCGACTCTTTACTGGAGTCATATTTTTGGCCTTATATAACATGTTTTAGTTATCCTCGTCATCATTGGGTTAACTTATGCGTTACTCGTGCTGTAAACTTTGGTATGTTTAGTTCAGTTAATCCATACAAATTAAATTATCTCAGTTAAAGTTCTAACATATGTCTACTTCCTCCTCTCTAATCCTCCTTTATCCATAGATTATGTGCATTTGTTTGCCTGAGTGTATTTGCTTGGAAACATTCTTTATCCGAGGTTTGCCATCCGAGTTTGGAACATTCCTTGCAATTACAACTCTAGCAATTTGATTTGTCAATTGCTTACAAGATAATAGGTATCCAGTATATACATTAGTTTATGAATACATGAAATGGGTACATATAAGAAAAAAATAAAAGAAACAATAGACAGGCACTGGTAGGCATGTTCGTGCGTCTATGCACTCCCCCTACAGACCTTCTTTAAGAAAGGGGTGAGGTCAAATAGTAGAAGTCTAAGGTAAAGTTTTTGGGGCTTGGGGAAGAAGAACTACAGAGTCAGGTAGAGTATTCCAGACATTGACCACTCTGTTGCTGAAGTGTAATTTCCTGCAGTCAAGTTTGGTGCGGTTAACCTTGAGTTTGCCATCTATTGTGTGCTTTTGTGTTCTATGTTTGAAGCTTGAAGTTACTCATTGACAGGTAGAACATTTGCAATGCGCTGAATTTTTACATACCATAATTTAGATCAGACCAAAGCGGAATAATTCTAGGTTTTCTAGGTCTAGAATTTTCAGAGTCTGGTGGGCATTAAGGTATTCTACAATGAAGTAGAGCAGTGGGATGAACTCTTTATGTGAAATATTTTGGACTTTCTCAACTGTATAATATCAGGATACGTAATGTGGGTTCCCAGACTGGATGACCTTTATTCGAGTATTGGTCCAGCAAATGTTTTTTTATGCTCGAGTTAGTAGTGTGATATTACCAGAGAAAAAGCTTACGTAGATTAGGTTAACAAACTCTAAATGCCGTTTTGGCGCTATGTAGTACAGGGCTTAGCACTTAGATCATTAGAGATGAGTATTCCAAGATTCTTTTACAGAGCTTAGATCATTCAAACATAGAATCCTTGGAACTATTCAGTTTGTATTTTCATTTTCTGATTTTTTTTGCCAATATGCAAGACAGAGCATTTATTTGTTGAGATTTGAAGTTTGGCATTTGTTTGACCATTCTGATACAGTAGTCAAGATCTTTTTGAAGGGCGTAGCATTATTGTCTGTTGGTATGAACAGCACATCATCAGCGAAAAGGACGCAGTTGCTCTTAATATGATCACCAGAGGTCATTTATGTTAGAGTATGAAGAGAGTTGGTCCCTAAAGACACTGCTTGGGGGAACCACTATTGACAGGTACATAATTGTGACGGACATCCCAATTTTTGACCATTGTTGTCTGTTTGAACAGGAGTGCTTTTTCTATCAGTTATACAGTTGTCACAGAGATAGCATAAGATTTTAGTTTTAGGAGGTAAGTTTGTAGTGTACCACTGAATCAAAGAGCTTTACAGAAGTCTATATAAGATTACGTCTAATTGCTTTGCCGCAGATTGAGTTGTGTATATCCATAGTTTTTGCAAGTGTAAGAATTGCAGATTACAGGATAGCTTTTCCTGAAACCAAAATGTTTTATTGGAAGAGTAGGTTGTTTTGTCTCTAATTGGAGGATAATGGATTGTTAATAATTGAATTCCGATGACGTTACAGATGACGCAGCATAAGGAGACTTGGTCTGTGTAATTTTCAAACTAGGCTGGGATCTCCCTTTTTTCGAAGATGGGGATGACCGTGGATTGTCGACCATAGGTTAGGCAAGGAGCTGGTCCTGAAAGATTTTTCAATTACTGCTTTGAGGTTCAGCTATGGCAGTTGGGATAGCTTTTTTCAAAGAATTAGGAACATATTCCATCCGGTCATAGATAGAGACTGGTTTTCTAGATTGCCGTAGTGCGCTTTTTCAACATTGTCTTCTGTAAAATCAACTATTGTATTAGATTATTGTAGTTGTCTTGTGGTCGGCTAGGAAATACCAGGGCATGATACCCATTGCTGTTTACAAATACTGAGCCGAACAGTACTGTGGATTAGAAGATGTGTGGCTTTAATGATTCGTTCTGCAGTCTTTACCATTAGGTCCTCTTAGGGGTGGGATGGACCTTGAGTCTTTTGAATTTGTTGTTACTAAATATGTAATATATATATAACCGTGTGGGTGGAATTGGTGCATAGAAGGTTTTCCTCTTGTTTAATGTGCTAATTGGTGCATTCAGTCTTTATCTGGTGGCATCAATTTTTGTATTGGCTTTTGAAATTGGCAACGTGACCAGATTTGTTTTTCCGCCAGAGTGATCTCTTTTTTGCATCTGAATTGTTTTTATTAGGTATAATATCAGAAAAATTAGATAAGAAAAGTATGTATTTAACATTACATATAACAGCAGCAAGAATTATATTCGCACAACATTGGGAAAATGAAGAAACACCATGAGATGAAGAGATAATTCAGAAGATACTAGACTGGGTAGAAATTGATAGACTGACACCGAAAATTAAGCAGAAAGAAGACACAGAATACTGACAAACATGGGATCTATTTTACTAGTGGTTGAAAAAAAGGGGTGGAGATTGAGTATATAATCAGCACTGTTAAGCAAATTAAATACCCAGACAACATGATATTTAATAAGCACTAAGAAATGTGATTAATAAAAAATCAATTTAAAAAAAGTAAATCTGATTCAGATCAGATTAACTTCAAATCAGAAGTTAATTCAACTTGGAAACCATTTTGCAATTATAACTCTCTGTGGTTGTGAAAGTTGGGCCTTTGTCATCTATGCAGAAGCCTTCTTTCCCACCACAGCTCAAGCACATTGATTTTCTTCCTGTCTTGCTTTTTTAAGATCCAACTTTCACAACCAGAGAGAATTGTAAAATGGTTTCCAAGTTGAATTAACTTCTGGATCAGATTTACTTTTTTAAATTGATGTTATTTATTTTTTTATTAAGCTGATATTTATTCATTGTACCCAGAGAGAGAAATATCCCCCATTACCTAGAATCAAATTCACAGCCTTCTGATTGTGAGGTGAGAGCTCCACCCTTTGACCCCTGCACTACTCAGGAAATTCCCCCATATGACATAGTTAAAGTAAGTGAGATGCAGTTTTGTTATTTTGCTTTCCAGTGACATGTCCAGTGACATGTCTAGCGTTATGTGCTAAGTTTGGCTCAAGGTTCATGATTTAATTCGGGCGATCACTGGAATTCTGACACAAGTACTGGAGCACATGACTGAGTAAATATCAGCTGTGAACTCTGCGTTGGTGACAGGAAGGGCATCCGGCCAGTAAACACTCAGCTCCATTCAGTTGCAAGGGATTTATGGGGTCACTGAAAGACAACAAAAAATATGGGGGAATTTACCAGAGAAAGCAATTGTGTTTGAAAGAGTTAGGGGTAAATGTAAACCAGGTCATCAAAGAACACAGTGGCTGAACACCAGCTAGACTAGAGCATAGAAAAAACTCAAAGAAGATGTACAAGATTGGAAGGTGTGCAAAGAATCACCAAGAGTTGAATACAGCTGAGTGGATAACAAAATCATCACTAGCTTGGTCCAACATCCAAAATTTAATTTCCTCCTAACATAAACATAATTGCTTGGATACAAAGGAGTATAATTCTTAATCTTATTTTTCCATTTACATTGTGCTGACCACTGCTGCTGATGTGCAATTTTTGCTTGGATGTTAACAGTGTTTTGGGTTTTTTAAAAAAATGCTGCAGTTATTCAGTTACTTAAAAAAAAACTAGTGAAAATTTAGAAAGCTTAACCTAATTCAAATCTGCCTGTAAACTCCCTATTTATCCACTTTTGTGCTTTATTTTCCTTTTGTTTTCCATTTTTTCCATTTCAAAAGAACACAAACAAGCAAAGATATGATCAGATCGGTCCAATCATCCAATCCTCTGCTTCACTGTTTCCAAATTGCATATTTTAATGACACATAATGAAACTGGTATTATCTTTTTGAGAAGGAGGAAGAAGAACTAATATTTGTTACAAAAACAGAAGCATTGAATGTAGAAAGCCAGCATTTATCGAAGTTTCAACTTTTGTATGTCCCTCTTTTTAGAGAATCAGACTGTCAAGTGCCAAAAAGGACTATTAACAGCCCCACAAAACTTTCTTAAACTTGATGTGTACAGTTCGGGATGGGAGGTAAGAAATTTTAGTGGATTAAAATCAGGATGCGTTCTTAAGTTTTGTTTCCTCAACATTCATTGACTGTTGAGTACAGATACTCATTGACATCCATAAGTATCATGGATTGTTACAAGCTCAGACATTTTTTAAATACTTCAATTAGCTTTTATTTGAGGTTTTTTTTTAATGTTTCCCCTCATAAAACCTTTAAGCAGATTAATTGTGCCTGTGAAGTTTGTTTGTACGTACAGCTGGCTTGGCTTCAAGTTTGCTTCATAAATGGGATGTCTGAAATATATCCTCATAAAACTGAAGGGTGGATCTTCAAACAAGCAGTTCTTTATCAGAACAGAGATCCAGATTAAAGCAATAGGCAGAAACATTGTCCATATCTTTAAAAGCACTGGTGTGTGTGTGTGTGTGTGTGTGTGTGTGTGTGTGTGTTTGCATAAAGGATCTATACAGAAAGCAACTAGTTTATCTCATAAATTCATTTTAAGAGAAGACAAGAAAAGAAAGAGTTTGTAAAAAAAAATGATACCTCCTAGGAACTGAGTAATCCCATAATAAATGCAATAATAATAATATTAACGGGTGCAGGAACTGCTCTTCTGTATATTTTGGGAGTAGTGCACTGCAGGATGATTTTCTTATTAGTTGGAAAGGATGGATGAGATTTTAGACCAAAGCAAATTCTGACTATAAAACCAGATCAAAAAGGCTTTATTTTGAAAGTGCACCTTTAAAGACTATTTGAAAGATACACTGTTCAGCTGTTAAATGTCTTGTAAGTTTTCCAAGTTCTTTAGTGAACTTTCTTCATAAAATCTCTATTATTTCCACCAAGATTAATGATAGAGTTACTTTAAAAAAATCAAAAAGTTGGAAAGAGTTGCTATGATTGTGAATAAGGGTCATCACACTACATTACTTCGGAATGTTTTTATAAGTTCTGTGGATATAACTATTTTTGGATTCAATTTGACTCCAGTCTGTTTTTCATCTTTCCCTGATATTTGTCACCCTCCCCTTTTCTGCACAGAAAAGCAAATAAAAATTCTATTGACAAAATAATCTCTGATGCTATATAACAACACAAATGTATAGATCCACCTTTCCAGGCACTTGGGACAATACTGTATCTTATTGAACAGTGCTGCACTTTCCTTATGGCAAAGGCAGAATTGTTTGCAAGTCATTGTTATTATTTCAGGATGTTCTAGCATACTTTATTAATAAAAATCAGACAACTTATCTTGCACCGGCCTCATTTTTACTGTGGACTTTCTATTATGTGAGACTAGGAGAAAATAATATGCTCTCAGGAACCACATAGACCTGGCATCATCTCAGAGGCTACTCAGTGAGAAAACTAATAAAGGTAAGCAATTGTCTCTGAGTCTTGTCCATAGTAGTTGGCAGTACTTGGCCAATCCTCAGTAAGATAAATTAAGCTAATCTAACAGCATCAGGCCAGGTTAGGACTTCAGTGGAAACTACAGCTAGATTTAGAGTTACCGCAACTACACATAGGCATCGCCACATACCTACACTGCGAAGTGGTTGATGGGTACATGTAGGTTGCAGATGGCTGCAGAAGGCCGATGTGCACACCTCCCAAATCCCAACTGTGTCTTGTGTGGAGGTGTAAATTCTGTGTGCTGATAAGTTGATCTGACTTCCTGTTCTGTGTCTTTCTGAGCATGAAACAAATGCTAGTCTTTTAACAAAGTATGCTATTTTGTTCTCAGTATGAAACAAAACTTGGCTGCTTTCAGAAGTGTCATTTTGAATATTTAGACCATTCCAAGCACTCTAACTCAGCTGTTCTTTTATGGCTTGTAATTAGGTTGTCTATTTGCAACCATTTCCAGACAAGTCATTAAAAAGCTCTGTTCCTGCAGTTATTGATCTAAACTAGATGGCATGCAATGGAAGTGGAACTCTGAAAGAAAATAAGCAATTAAGCATTTAACTAGATAGAAGACTGGTTGCAGTTGATTTTCAACCACCCTGCCTGGTACATTACTGTTCAAAATAGAAAAAAATACACATGGGGAGATGGGACTGTTTTACTCTTGTTGTACTGAGCCTTATTTACTGGCAGGCAGGTAAACACAAAGATATCTGTATGCTTATATTAACCAATTTCATATGCAAGTGTTGCTAATGGTCCTGAAGTTGGTGACATCTAAAGATATTGAGTACAATTTTGGCTAAGTTTTGTCATCTACTTGCACTCTGTGCATTCATTCATTGGTCTGGAGAAATATTTGCAGACTGTCCTCCAGAAATTTTTACAGCTGTTCATCTTGCTGATGTTAAATTTCAACAAGTATTTAAAAATGGTGGCCTCCAGTGATTTGTTGTGCATTCTGTTCCTGCTTCTGATTTTTCTTATTCATGCAAATAAGAAGCCCTCACGCTCCTTCTGTTGTTGTTTGTTTGTTTGTACCAGCAACTATCCTAAGGACAAACTGAGTTAGGAGAAAGAGAAGGAAGAGAAGACAAAGAAGAGGAAGAAAAATGATGATGATAATATTGATGTTTGGTTTTGATAAGTGGGTTGTCAACACTTACAGAAAAATTGGCCAAAATAATTGTAAATAATACAGTTCTCTATAGTTTTATTCAACAGTGGCACAGTGGACATACTATGCTTGTAATACGATGAGGTCAGATTCATCCCATGACTATATGCTTTCATTAGGAATTTGTAATCTTGTATCATCTCATGCCATAGTGGTCAGCTTGCAAATTAACTTCTTGGGTATTGTGTTCCTGAGCCTTTTTCACAAGAAACCGTTCTATGTCTGTGAATAAAATTGCATGGCAACTGAATAAAACTCCAAGTTTTTGAGTGTCCATAATACTTCCTAATTTTAACCTTCAAAAATTCCTGTACATGTATTCCTCGACTTACAACCACAATGGAGCCCAAAAATTCTGTTGTTAAGCAAGACAGTCGTTATGGGAATTTTATCCCATTTTACAACCTTTCATGCCACCGTTGCTAAGTCAGTCACTGCAGTTGTTAAGTTAGTAACACAGTTATTAAGTGAATCTGACTTCCCCATTGACTTTACTTGTCAGAAGGGTGTAAAAGGGGATCACATGTTCCAGGTCAGTTGCCAAGTCTCTGAATTTTTATTATGGGGATGCTGCAAAGGTTGTAAATGTGAAACACGGTCATGTCACTTTTTTCAGTGCTATTGTAACTTTGAACGTTCACTAAATGAACTGTTGTAAATTGAGGGATATATGTAGTTTAGTGCAGTATACAAAGGTACATGAAGGTGTATCTCTACTTATTGCTGAAAAAACGTGCTAGAAAGTGAAGAAAACCAGATCACAATTGTATTAATTATAATCACGATCATTTGCATATTGAATACTGGAATCTCAAAAGACATTTAATGGAGTCAGGAAGCAAAAGTATGAAAAGGCAGAATGATGAATTTTGTCACTCCAGCTGAACATTACATAGCCCGCTACTCTTATTATTAAATAATTCAAATTTGATAACTGCAACTCAACAATGAAAGTATCTGATATCAGACTGGAATCAATAATCAATAGGTAGATGATTATACTTTGATCTTCTATGTTTGCTTGATGTGATGTTACTGTTCCTATGCCATATAAATACTATGAATATGTCATAGTATGACAAACACTGTCTGCACTAATAAAAACATATTACTTATTGGCTCTCCACTCATATAAAGCAGGAGTGCCCCTAACTGTTTGAGAACATGTATTTTCTTAACAGATGTCTTTATCCACTATTGATGGTATAATAATGTGTCAGTATTTTATGTATGTGTGTATGTATGTATATATATTATATATATTATATATATTATATATATATATTATTATATATATATATATATATATATATATATATATACTATATATATAATGTGCTGTTTAGCTGTCCTTCGGGTATATATCCCACGTCATTGTAGTTCTGTTAAAGTTGTAGCTCATTGTAGTTCTGTTAAAGTTGTAGCAACGTTTCAGCAGAATCTCATCTGCCATCATCAGGCTTCTGTATGGAAGTGTGTCTCACAATTCCTCTGTTTCAAATTTGATGAAATTCTTTAAATAACTAGGTGTCTTCTCTTAACCATCTACCTGCTAGTCTATTCAAATGAAAGATTTTATAGTAAAATCTCCAAAAGTATCATTGTAATCATTATATTTATAGGCCAATATGATCACAATTCTATCCCAGCAACTATTAAATTATTTGAAGCCAATGTTCTGGGTTTGATCTTATGAAATCAGTTTTATGAATTGTAACTGAAACTAATTCCTGGTACTTTTGTGGAGTCACACATGACTGAGCAACCATAACTGTTCTCTGCCAGAACACACCCAAGCATGGGTGTGCAGAAAGTAATAAAATAAAATGTGTAAATTCAAAATAACCATTCTGGAGGTGTAAAGCACGATGGTCTATTGTGAATGTTCAAGCTCCCTCAAAGCATACTTTCAAACAATTAGGCAGGAATATTTCTTAAATAGTTTACTGAGATATTTAACGATGTCAAGTTGTACATTCTAGGTTTACAGATAATTGTGGAGTAAATATTTGTTAAATGAAGTATTTTACATCTGTCTTGGACCAAAGCAATCCTCCTGACAGTAATACCATTAAACATTTGCAAAAGTATGCTGGCCATGACTGAGTTATGGACTTTTGGCATGCGGACTTTTTGAACTCAAGTTACCGTGCTGATAGTATTTTTAAAAAGTTCTTTTTATCTGCTGGGTTTCTTTCAGTTATACAATTGTTGCCCGACAGAAAAAAATAGTGGAAATATATGCTAACCACTTCATATTTGATGCCTTTTCATCCAATGGCAATTATTTCTCCTTGGGATTCAAATTTTTTTACTACCGGTTCTGTGGGAGTGGTTTGGTGGGCATGGTGTGGCTTGGTGGGTATGACTTGGTGGGCGTGGCAGGGGAAGGATACTTTAAAATCCCCATTCCCTCCCCACCCCACTAACCTGCTTTCCAGCTCTGTTCTCCTGTGCAGGGCAACCAAAGAAGACCAAGCCAGTCAGCTGGGACTCGGGAGGCAGAGAATAGATGGGATTGGCGGGGCCAGTCAGAGGTGGCATTTGCCAGTTCTCTGAACTACTCAAAATTTCTGCTATCAGTTCTCCGGAACTGGTCAGAACCTGCTGAATCCCACCTCTGCCTTGAACCCTTAAAGGTTATCAGGTACGAGCAAGTGCTCCTGTCCAAGACCTGTTGAAATGAACTGGGAACTGGGCAAAAGAACTGGAACAGTATGTAATATGCGATTTTCTTGGAGGCTTGCAGAGAAGATCTTCCAAACTCAAAGAAGCCAAAGCAATTGTTCTGAAAAGAAAAAAGAAAAGAAAAAAGCACAAACCTCACTCAAAACGGGGTGGGAGGGCAGTGGGGGAGCACATATCTACCAAAATAATAGTTCTCTACCTTTGTTTGAAAGATTGCAGATGGTCCTTACAGGAAAAGCCCTACCTCCCCTGTATCTCCCACACATCGTGGCATGACTACAGAGGTTAGAGATCCTTTCAGCTGGGGTTTGGTTGTTGTTTTTTTAAAGCCAACTGCGGGGAAAGTCTTGTGTGCTTGCTACAAGCTTTTAAAACAGAAGTGAACAGGAGGGGTGTTCCCCAACCCGTTTTAATGTTTCATTTGATCTCCTGAGAAAAATGTACTTAAATTATTCTTGTATGCATACAAGGGCAGCTGGTAGAACTCCAGGAAAGTGCTTCCTAATAAAACAATAGGAAGCTCGTCACCACCAGGAATAAGTCTATGACCAGTGTCACTGATACACAAGACAGAAGGCTCTCATCCTTCCTGTGGCCTGTTTCAGGGGAAGTGGGATTAAAAAAGAGAAAAGCCTTTTTCTCTTGGTACTTGGCTTTTTGGAATGCACTCATGGGCATTCAAAATATGCATTTTGAAAACAATTTATGGAATAAATTGGAACGTTCATCAGGAAATGTATACAGCACTTCTACAACTCCTGTTTCACTGATATCACCCTGGTAATATATTTGCTTATTCTGTTAAGACAGTGTCTATCCTCTGATCCTGCTGACTAATCTAGCTGCCTTGGGTCTAAGATGGTTTGTTTGGGAATTCACAACCTGCATAATTGGGTAGTTACTGCCAATTTTGCTATGCTAACCCATGCTTTGATGTAAGGAGATAGGAAGCCTTTATTTTGTCAATTAAAATCTGACAGGGTAAATATACAAGACATAGATATGACCAGAACCAAAAGTGATGAAGCCAACATTCACTAAAGTCAAGTATAAACTGGTTGAAAGGTTTTCATGAAATGTAGTCAAACTACATTTGGCCTGAGTCCAAGACTTCCCAACCTCCTTGCCCTATGATAGATTATTATAAAGTGTTATATGTAAGGCTGTCTTTGAAGGCTATTAGACCACAGAGACTAAAGCTATTGTATGTTACAGAGGGAGTCCTCAACTTACAATCACAACTGAGCCCAAAATTTCTGTTGCTAAGTGAGACATTTGTGAAGTGAGTTTTGCTCCATTTTACGACCTTTCTTGCCACCGTTGTTAAGTAGATCCCTGCAGTTTGTTAAGTTAGTCACCTGGTTGTAAAGTGAATCCGGCTTCCCCATTGACTTTTGTCAGAAGGTTGCAGAACAGCAGTCACATGACCCTGGGACACTGCAACCATCAAAAATCAGAGTTAGTTGCCAAGCCATGCATCATGGGACCATGATGGGATGATGGGGATGCTGCAATGGCCATATTATGAAAAATGATCTTAAGTCAGTGCTGTTGTAAGAGAGAGACAGAGACAGACAGAGACAGAGACAGAGACAGAGAGAGAAAGACAGAGACAGAAACAGAGAGAAAGAGACAGAGGGACAGAGAGAGACAGAGAGAGAGACAGACAGAAACAGAGAGACAGAGAGACAGAGAGTTAGAGATAGAGACAGAGAAACAGAAAGGGAGACAGAGACAGACAGACAGAGAGAGAGTGACAGAGACAGAGAAACAGAGAGAGACAGAGACACAGAGAGAGACAGAGACACAGATAGGGGCAGAGACAGCGACAGAGAGAAAGAGACAGACAGAGAGAGACAGAGACAGAGAGACAGAGACACACAGAGAGAGAGAGAGAGAGAGAGACAGAAACAGAGAGAGACAGAGAGACAGAGACACACAGAGAGAGAAAGAGAGAGATGGGGGGGAATTTATATAGGAAACAAAGACAGAGTGAAACCATGGGCACATTCAGAGAGGAAACCAAATAGAGTCAGCGACATCTTTATGGCTCATATCAGCAAAAGGATTTACAGCAACCCTGTTGTTGCTTTGTACTGTAGCTGTAGACTGCTTCCATCAATTCTATATCAATAAATATCTACCAGATAACCAGTTCAGTATTCCTCCAGGTGTTGCAGCATTTTACCTAGGGGGGTTTTGCTTATTATTTTTCTATGCTAGCTTCAAAACCAAACCTTCCCATCTCAGCATTTTAGCAAATTGGGTTATAAAGGCAGTCCTCGACTTATGACCACAATTGAGCTCAACATTTCTGTTCTTAAGTGAGACATTTGTTAAGTGAGTTTTTCTCCATTTTACAACCTTTCTTGCCGCAGTTGGAAAATGAATCAATGCAGGTGATAAGTTAGCAATCCAGTTGTTAAGTGAATCTGGTTTCCCCATTGATTTTACTTGTCAGAAGGGATCTCATGAGCTTGGGACACTACAACAGTCATAAAAGGGATCTCATGAGCCTGGGACACTACAACAGTCATAAATGTGAAACAATTGCCAAACATCTGAATTTTGATCCCATGACCATGGGATGCTGCAAAGGGCATAACTGTGAAAAACTGTCATAAGTCACTTTTTTCAGTGCTGTTGTAACTGAATGGTCACTAAATGAACTGATGTAAGTCGAGGACTGCCTGTATTATAGTGCATATTACTTTTTTATAGTTCATATTACTTTTTCTCCTCCCCTCCTCCAGCACATTTCATATTAAGTCTGCTTATAGATGTCACACAACTGCTCCAAGGAATTCTTGGATTCAATATAAACACATACTGTTCTCTTGAAAAAATGTTGATGGAAAAGAAGAAAAGAGATCTAGCAGAGGGGAAAATATTGGAAGCAAAAGACAGGGAAAAGCATTCATATCTGACATTTATCTCACGCAATGGCTTTCCAACTTCCATCTCAAAGCAAGGGCTTCTAACATTAAATTCTACAACACTCAATGTTTTCTTAATGCATCTCTCAGCCAGCCACCTGTAAAAATGGATTTGAAGCCATTGACATGTTCTCTTTGGACAATGAAATTGCAGGAAGGATGATCACAACATGTAAATTTTTTCAACTTCAAGGCAAGGATGAAAAACAAGACTCTGTCTGATAAATTTTGGCTTAGCTATTAGGGAATGCTCTTGCTTCAGAATGACAGAGGAAAGGGAGCAACATACTAAGAGAAGGATGGGTGGAGAGAGGAGGGGTTAGAGCTGTAACTTTGTTCAAAACTATTTGAATGAAATATCGTAATTTCATTACCCACCCTGTTTCTAATGGAAAAAATTAGGGAGGAAAACAATAACTATTTATAAATATTTCCACCTGCTCAGTTTCAACTATGTTCTCAACTCTATGTTCCCACCAGTTTTTTTTATTACTGTACATGATAATGTGTACAGATGTTCCAGTGAATTGGGTTGTTGAACTGTAATTTTTTTATACCCAGTTTGTGTAATCTTCTTGTACCATCTGAATATATCATCTACTGATTCTTCTGATTAGTTGCACTTTGAATCATTTGATCATTTTTTTACAATTCTCACTTTGATTGCCTTAGTTCAAATAGCTTTCTCCTGTGCAGTCAAAATCAAGCCTTCAAATTTCTTTTTCTTTAATGTCCAGTTGTAAGCCATTGACAGCTTTGATCTTTGCATACTTTTCCCTCAAACTTTTGTAGAGATTGATCATGTAATGCTTTTCCTTTCCTTCCTTGTTTTTATTACATCATTTCAATATTCATGGTTTGTTTTCTGCACATTCAGCAAATTCCAATTTTTAACTTGCAACATTATGGTTATTCTTGACTGTCTTTCATGTAATCAGACAATGCACATTTTTTCTTCTTTGAAAGTTCGTTTGACTTGAAGTAAACCTTTATCTCCATTTCTGTAGGGTCGGTGTAATGTAGCAATGCCACTATGGGAATGTGATGCATAGTGAATTGTCATAGTAGGGTCTCTTCTACTATTGTTTAGGGCAGACCTGGGCATTTTACTACCTGCAGGCCACATCCAGCTTGCAGACAATCCCAGTCCAGCTTGTGGCAGTGGGAGGAGGTGAAGTGACAGTAGAGGTGGCAATAGGGTAGCAGTAGGGGGAAGAGCAGCAGGGGGTGGGGCAGAACTGCACTGGGGGCAGGGCAGTACTATCAAGGAGTAGGGCAGTGGCATTGGGCAGGGCAACAGCAGCTCTCCATAGCAGTACCATTTTCTCATGTGTCCCATAGGGAAAATAAATGGCCCATCCCTGGTTTAAGGTCTTCCATTTTCACCAATTTTCTGAACTTCTTTGAGTTCTGCAACTTAGAGTACTAATATCTAGTAATAAATCTCCTTTGGTCTGCTAACTGTGGTTCAGAGATATTTCAGTTTCCATACATTCTTTTCCAGTGTTCAAACATTTGCTTTAAGTTGTTGGTTCTGATTTTTAACAGCAGGATATAATGGTGCAGCAAAATTTTCCAACACAGTAAATGTCAGTATATTCATGAACTGGACTAGAGCATGGTAACAAGGTCAGCCAATGAATAGGCATAGCAACTATATCAGCCAATGAGGACTGTTTTGGAAACTGAAATAAGAAGTAGCCTATGAGTGTCTCTATAGTAAGCTCTGCAACTCAGCAGCTATGGTTGGAGCTGAGTCTGTCTATTGATATGAAACTGCTTCTCTCCTCTTGCTTCCATGCTGATTTATTGAAGATGAAACTAGCTTGCTTGCTAAAGACCGGAGTTCTGCTCTGAACTTGCAACATGTTTCTGTTTGAGTTTGCTCCATGTTGGAGAAATCTACAACTGGTTTGTAAAATCTACTTATGTTTATAAAGATGTTAAATGAAGCATTAGCCATTTGTGTTTATTTTTCTGGTGCTGAATTATCACTGCAAAACTCTCAACAGTATATCTTATTGTTTTGCCTGGAATGGTGGTTCTTCCAAGCATCCAACCAGGATTAGGTCCTGATTGCCCTGGCATAGCTCCTGAGTCCAGTTGCCCACTTGTCAACAGATGCTCACATACTCTAATATCTGGTACAATCCTTGTTGACCTCTATCCAGTGTAGGATTATTTTTCTGTTTTCTCACCATATTAAATGGATTGGTGGATACCCTCGGTCTGGTTCTTTGGCTAAGAGCTATCTGGCATGGGTGAATACACTATACAGTGCACTACCGCCAATATAACTTATCAACCTCATCAGAGTTTCCATGAAGATACTCAAATCATTCCAAGTCATGGTTGTCCCAAAGGCGCTTTTTCAGGAGGCAACTGGACTTTCTTGTTTTTTTTCTTTGAAGATGTTTCACTTCTCATCCAAGAAGCTTCTTCAGCTCTTACTGGATGATGGTGAATGAAAGGATTTATATTCCTTGCAGACAGCTGGTCATTTGCATCCTTTGAGGCAGTCATTGAGGCCACTTGGAGGTTTGTCTATGTCCTCAGGGTCACCTGAGTAGTGCAAATGGATATGGAGCCTTCTTGGACCTGCTGAAAGTACTAAGTTATGGAGCTATTCTTTCTATAGGATGTTTTCTGCTTTGTGCCCCTTCACTGTTGAACACAGGCACAGGCTGTTGGGGATGAATCTGTGTTTGTCTGCCTCTCAAACTGAAGCACAAATGGTTCCTGTAATCTGCCATTTTTCTGGAAATCCATTCATACTCCCATGCCATTTGGGACATCCATGATCTGGATGACTGAGAATATCCACAGACATTTAGCTCTGCACTTTGGGATGGACACCTTTCAAATGTTACAACCTCATCAGAGCACCATAAACCTGGGGAAGGCAGTCAAATGTATTTGGAATACAATGCCAATATATGTATTTGTTTCATTCTCAGGCAGTTAGAACCCCTCCTAAAATATATTCACGCATTCCCTTTTTCATGCCTGTCTTGTGAATGCTGGCTAGATTTAAAGTTGTAGCTCCATATTTAAAAGAAAAGACAATATCAGTTTTTAACATTACTTGGATTGAGAGTTGACATGCCTTAAATCAAAGAAATTCGTTGCAACTGAGCATTTGTACATGTGCAGGATTTAAAAAGATATTCTGTGAACACAAATCTTGCTTTAAATTGCAGACTATCTTACATTACTCAAAGGTTTGCTGACCTTCATAAATATCAAATCTTTGGAATCAAATGTCCTGACATTTAATCTTTTCATGCAGGCTAAGCAGAGCCACATAGTATTCGAAGGTCACATGTCAGCCATCAGTTTTAGAGAGACTTATCATTTTAATGAAGATACTCAGCGTCCATCAAGAAATAAAATGGTAAAAGTGTGGTTTCCTGAAACTTGCTGAGCCTGCTTTTAATATTGTAAGGCAAAAACAAGGCAGTGCTTTTAACCATCTCAGTCCTTTAATTCACCTTTTCCCAAAGCTGTCTTCTTCCAGTTCTGCTGTGCCACAACTTCCCAGTTGTACTCCCAGTATAGTTTTGGAAATTCTGGAATTGGTAGAACCAAGTTAGCCAGAAGGCACCACACTGGGGACGGTAGTGGGGGTATTCAAATATTTTTACTACTGGTTCTGTGGGCATGGCTTAGTGCACGTGGTGTGGCTTGGTGTGGCTTGGTGGGCGTGGCTTGATGGGCATGGCAGGGGAAGGATACTGTAATATCCCTATTCCTTCCCCACCCCACTAACCTGCTTTCCAGCTCCACTCTCCTGTGCAGGGCAACAAAAAAAGATTCCGCCGATCAGCTGGGATTCTGATCAGCTGGGACTTGGGAGGCAGTGAATAGATGGGGGCAGGGCCAATCAGAGATGGTATTTGCCAGTTCTCCGAACTACTCAAAATTTCCACTACTGGTTCTCCAGAACCTGACAGAACTGGCTGAATACCACCTCTGGGGGACGGGTGCTTTAATTAAAGCACAAGTTTTTTTATTCAGAGACCAAATGCCCTAGAAGCCACAAGAGACTTATGTGTCTTGAAGGTGTAATTGATCCACTCAGCTCTTTCCATTTTTTTCATCATTCTTTTAAAAGGTTGTTCTGACCACAGCCACCTGCTTTCTCCCAATTGGATCACTGCCAGATATTTTACAGGGGGCTGCCATTGAAGAATCTAATTCAGAAGTAGATTTCCAATATTGTACTCCAACTTGAGTAGTAGAAACAGGCTTTAAAAAATTTTTAAAAAATGGTATAGCTTACCATTGATGGTGGTCATCTTGGCTATCAACTGACAGTCAGTCTGGATTGACAATCTTGGGGATGCAGAGATGGAGATCCTTTACTCCATGTATACCCCATAACAGAAGGGGCACAATCGTATATTTATCTCTTTGGATCTCCAACACCATGTGGGGCTCATGACAGAACTATTTGGTGATCACTCTATTACAAAAACTGAAGGGCCTTCTTCTGTTTCTAATGTCAGTGGCCTCTAATGACATTGCCCTGAATGAATGATGGCTCTCTGGAGGAGGTCAACCCAAAGCATTCAGCTGCAATCCCCTAACAGTCTCCCTGGCCAGAAGCCAGCTCCTTTTTTGCATAAGATCTACCACAGCTGTTGCAAAACAAGTTGCAGGTGGCTCAATGGGCAGCAGATCACACAGCCTGCTGGGTCTGCCCCTCGGCAGCTAGGAGGGAGTTACCTATGCTGGCCGATGGTGGCTGTAAAGGAGCAGGAAATGCCTGAAAATCTTGATTAAGAACTTTAATTCAGAAAGTCCTGAACTTTCTGAAGGAAAGAAAAAAAAAAGACATATTCAGAGGCCTTGTATTCTACTGCTCTGCCTCTCATTCTGTTTCAATCCCCCTCCCTTGGAAAAGACATATTTCCATCTTTCAGTCCTTGTCCTGGAATTGTATCAATTATGGTGATGAAGATGGTGATGATGATGATGACAATGATTGTCATTGTACGGTCATCCAGATGTTCAGGTTGGGCTGAGTATTTTTGTCTACCTGTTGAGTCCTTTTCAAACACCTGGAATAGGCAGATATCATGGATGTTTGATGATGTTACCAATATCATCACAGGATGAAAGCTGTTCCAAGTAAAGCTGCTTTTGCAGTTGATTGATGACAAATTTGATTTGGCCACATGATCAAAATTCAGATGCTTGACAACTGACTCATATTTATGACAGTTGCAGTGTCCCAGGATCATATAATCCCTTTTTGCAATCTTCTGATGATCAAAGCCAATGTGGAAGCCAGATTTACTTAACAACCTGCTACTAACTTAACAGCATCAGTGATTCATTTAAGAACTGTGGCAAGAAAGGTCATAAAATGGGGCAACTATCTTGCTTAGCAATGTAAATTTTGGACTCAATTGTGGCTGTAAGTTGAGGACTATTTGTATCTGTAATTTTAATTGGGTTTAGTTTAAATTAAAGCAAACTACGTTTTGTCCCAGATTGATCCATTTTTCCATAATCTGGATCATTTCTGGAATGTAGTATTTGTACATCCTTACATCAAGAATAGTGGGCCCTGCACACCCTGTAAAAGACAACCTTACCTGAACTGAAACTGAAGCATAACTAACTTCAAATAGTTCATACAGTGTTAGAATCTCAAGAAGTAGTAAATTTCAGAATGAACATCAGTGACTTCAGAAAATCTCTTGCTGGATACTGTACTACAGGTTCAGTAGCAAGAAGGAAGAATAAGAGCAGTATAAGGAGTGGGATGTTTATAAACACATGAATCAAAAGCTACTTTGATCTCCAGACATAATTCAAATAAGGCACTTGATATGCAATACTGGTCTGTAGCATGCAAGTCTAATAAAAATTTGTCTCCTACATATATCTTTATACATATGAAAGAAATAGCGTGATTAATAAGCACCTAACTCCAACAGCCTTGGACGTCTGTGTATTACACTACTCTATTAAATTATACCAATCTGTATTTTATAATGAAGAAAAGATACTTTTGCTGCCATCCATCAAAATAAACTCAGGAAAAACTCCATGTTATCATCATTTTTCTTGCTTGAAGAAAACTGAAGGAAATGTGAACCTGATATGAAAAATGCTGTACTTACTGTTATGAGCAAATGTGTTTTTTTTATAAGTGCACCAAATATTCCATCTTTATTTCACTTTCAAACTGATGAAAATGTAAGCCACATTTCATGTTACTTTGGTAGCCAATATTGCCTCTTCCCTCCCATCATACATGACCCCCCTCCCATTATTATTTTTTTTCATAAAAATTTTATTGATTTTCAATAAACAAACATACACAAACAAAACATAAAACATAAAAACATAAACTTTCTTTTTGGAAAGTGGCTTAGTCCCGGGTTACATCTTTTTGTACAGACATAAATTCAAATTCATGTTCACTTTTTATCCCATTTCATATCTTATTTACCATTCAACATTTTCTATATAGCTTCTCCCCTCTTTTCACTCTTCTCAATTCTATTTTATTTATTTCAATCTCAAATTTAAATCAATTTATGTGTATATCTTTTGTCTGCTTCTATTTCAATTTTACTTATTATTCTTTTCTTCAATTAATAACAAAGCTTTCTCATTCATCAATTTAAATCTGTTCCCTAAATTTAACACTAATAATACTTTTCAAATAAAACTACTTTTCCATTTTCTGGATTCTGCTTTAGTACACTTCTAAATGCTACGATACTGTATTATAAATAAAAAGAGAGTAATAATGTTATATAACTATAATAATGAAAAACAATATCACAGTAGCAAATTAAGCTTTATTATTAAATCAGTTCTTCCTTAACCATTACGTTCAAAATATTAAATACAAACAATAAATTCTTACTGTACTTTTTTGCAGAGATCTGGTCTTTTTTTAAATTTAAATTTTTATACGCGTCACTCTGATATAAATCTTGTGTTCTTTACATCTATGGTTTTTTAAAACCTTTGTAAGGCTTCTCTTCCCTTTTTCTCCCATTCCTCCAATCCTACCTTTTTACCCCTCTTGCCATCTTCGGGATCTCCACCGTTCTTTAATCTCCACCATTGTCCTCTGGTATTCCTCCTCCATATGTCCTAATCATATATTCTATATAGCGTTTACTTCACCCTCTTTGTTTGCTCTCTTTAATTAATATTTATTATTTTTCTTTCAATTCTCAATTTAAATCATTATTGCTGATACTATTTTGTTCCTGTTCTATTTCATATTTTCTATTACTTTCCAATTAACACAATTTCGTCCTTTAATGCGACTGAATTGAAGGTATGACGCCTTTAAATCTTTTCCCCTAAAATTTACAGCTTTAAAAATAATAAATGTACTTTTCATTTCTGATTCATGCTTAGTACATTCTGAAGCTATCATACGGTATAAATTATAGAAATAAAAAGGAAGTAACTTAAGTTATATTATATATGGATAAAAAACAATAATCCATAGCATTAACTGCTATAATTAAATTCCAGTGTTTTCTTAACATTAATTCTCAAATATAGTAATACGAATACAAATCCTGTATTGATACTTTTTTGCAGAATCTCTTTTTTAATTCAGTATGTTTTAGTCCCAGTAACTGTCTGAGACTAAATTCTTGTTTTCGTTTCTATTCTTGTTTTTTTAACCTTTGTAACTTCTCTTCCCTTTTTCCCTCCTTTTTCTTTCAATCCTGCCTTTTTACCCCCTTGCCTCTTTAATCTCACCTTCTTAATCTCACCTTCTTCTGTATTCCTCTTTTCTGTTGCTTTCTGACCATGTTATCGATTTTCACCTCTATTTTTCCCTCTTTTTTGGTTGTTTCTTTAAGTTCTTAAATTCTCCATTCTCTTTCCCCTCTTTCTTTTCTTCCCCAGCTAAATTAGTGTTTTGTCATTAAAGATGGCTTGTCCTTCATCCCATCTTCTTGTTTCTTGTAGTTTCTGGTTAGGTAGAAAATCGCCATTTCTAAAAAAAAATGGAAGAACAGGATCCAGAAAAGAGCCCTTCCCTTCTTGTCCTTCTTCTTTTAGCTTTTTAAAATGATCAAATAATTTTCAGTTCATCAAGCAAGTTTGTAAATTAAGTTGGCCATTGTGAAAATGTTTTTATACAACCCAAGTGTTTTTTAGTCTCTTCAAATAATGATTGTCCAAAAGACAAAAATCAACAAGCAATCAAACACAAGACTGGTTCAACAGCTTCTACATAAAATTAAATTATTTATACATTAACATCTTCCATGAGGTTAACATATAACAGTTAACAAAGCTCACAGTTAAAACATAATCTTTAGAAGCGATGTACAGTTAGCTCTGATCTAATAAATCTCCAAGCGAGCCTACGATAACCAACAAATAATTAAATTAAAATATATTTTCCTAACTCCTATCAATCACTAAAATAATAAGACAAAAAATGAGTCCCCCCCCACCAATCCTCAGATAAATCAACTTAAATGTGCCCTGGCTTTTAATTTTCAGGAAATTACATGCTAGATGCCAAAAAGGATACTCTGATTCTCCATGTCAAACTTTACTTATCACTGCAGGAAGGAAGAGTTGAAAGCAAATGAAACAAACTAATTCCCTTTTTACTACATATGTCCACTAATATTCCGTCTTTGCGAGTGGAACGATGTATCTTTAAATGGAAAACTTAAATTATCCAGGGTATTTTAAATGTTATTATATCCTGCGTTAAGCAAAAACTTACTTTACTCAGCTTCCTCCTGCACATTCTTATCTGGGATGAAAGGTTCTTTGATAGAGAGGGCCTATGCTGACGCCGCATCATACTTTCGAGAAAAGTGGGAGGGTTAGCCAGCTGCAGGAG
>BHFT01077575.1:0-26578 GCA_004320025.1 Laticauda laticaudata
AAGAAAAGAAAGAAAGACAAAAATTTTTGGTGCTGGCCTGTCAATTTCCACAA
The DNA here is from genome assembly GCA_004320025.1 of Laticauda laticaudata. Classification (NCBI taxonomy): domain Eukaryota; kingdom Metazoa; phylum Chordata; class Lepidosauria; order Squamata; family Elapidae; genus Laticauda; species Laticauda laticaudata. Next base: position 54 of record BHFT01077575.1, read on the forward strand.
GAGAAGTCACCGGGGAAGCCTGCCAGAAAGTTTTCCTGGAACAACCATTGCCATTTCCACTCTTTTTTGGCTAAATGGGCTCATTCTGTTTCTTTGTTAGCAGGATATGTCTCTAAAAAAATCATCCAACAGGGCTATGGTTCTTCTAGTTTCATTTTTAAAAGTCACTTAGTTATGTTACTGTCATCAAGCAGGCCATCCTAGTACATATTCTTTTAAATATTGCAATCAACTTTATCTCGTTGTATAGGAGGTTGTACTTGGCTTTGAGTAGACACGAAGGACATTAAAGACACAAGCCACAAACCAGCAGAGGATTCATGCCAAAAAAGTGTACTGTCACTTGTCCCTGTGAAGACAAATACCATGTGTTTAAAATTATATATGTGATCTGTAATGTGTTAAAATTTAGTTTCTTTAAATTAATAATTTTGATTCAATATAGTGAAGCGTGATTGCTTACCCATTCATGTAATACTTTTCCTATTTTACTGTAGCACCCTTTGGAAAGCTCGCACGAGAACAGATGATGCACGACCTCTGCTTTTATGAATCAGGGAAACCAGAGAAGAGGAATTCACTACTACTGATGGGTTATTAATTCTAATGCAGCTCATGTTGTACAAAATGCTTAGTCAGCGCAGCGTAATTTCTCACTACAATTAACTTATATCAAACTATACACATCTACCTGGTGGCCTATGCTTTAACAAATTTCATTCTATTAATAATGGCTAAGCTCTTCTTGTACATGCTTGAAAGCAATTAACAATTAACTCTTTTCCTGTAATTACAATTTTGCTTTTATCTTGGAAAGACAATCAATTATTTTGTTTACTCCAACACCAATATCCAGATTTAAATGCACTACTTTTGAAATGTTCTTTAACCTTTTCCTCTCAGAAACCCACATTTAAAAATAAGGGGATCCCGGCCAACAGAAAGGCTTTTGTCTTCTTTGGTTGTATGTTTATCAACATTTACTGTACTAAAAATTCAAACTATTGACACTGTTGCTGCTTCATTTCTTCATGGTTCTGTTTGACACAATTCTGGTAATATTGCAGTTGTCAAAACTCACAAAGCAAATCCTCTGATCCTGCCTCGATAGTTGCCATAAGGAAGGGATGGGAATCGAACATCGCAGCTGCCATCAAGCGAAAACTTGCATTTCAGGACAAAATTAAAGCACATTCAGGTGCAATGTATGGTCATTCCATGGAAGCCCAGATGGCCAAAGGGAGTGGATTCCTATCAATCCTGGAAATTGTCCTTCGTTGCTGGAAATGGACTGGTATGATACAGTCGCAACACTTACTTCGGCGCGTTGTGTTCTCCCCCTGGAATTGGACTAAACCGTCCTAAGGCCGACTTTTGAATTGACCAAACGTAACAGTCACTCGTCAAGTACCAGCTATTTCAACAAGCACTCAAATACTCTAATAGGTATATCCGGTGGGCAGGCATCCTAGTCTCTCCACTTTGGTCCATCGCGCCGACGTTATGACAACGATCCTTAATTCTCTAACTTGAATAACTCGGAGTTTTCTTGCTGAATGTTGTTGAGTGTATACTTCTCGCCAAAAGGCTCGGCAACAGTATAATGTCCAGTTTGAATCGTTCGTATTTATTAGGGCCTGACGACTGGCAATCAGTACTCGCGACAATGCCTTGGAACAGTCCCTACAATACGTGAGTGTCCTTTCAACCTCTAGTTGCCTTTCCATCTGGTTGCTACATCTCTTGCTGCGGTTCCGGTGATGATTATTGTACCCCTGGCCACCCAAATATATATAAAGCGAAAATTTTGCCGTTTGAACTCTCCGAAACAGTATTGTCCTGCCTGTCAACTTTCTTGAATGGTCCTTATTTTCATGTTCCGCTAGGATATAACAGAATCATTCTCTAACTGATACATATATATACAAAACCCTTAACTCTCGCAGTCTCAACACAAGGGCCCACGAGCACTAAGGAGTTTGTTCATTTATGATCCAGACTTCTAAGCATCCCATGTCTAGTCCTCTCCCGGACCAGACTTTTCCCCCCTAACTTTCCACAACATTGGACTAAGATTAGAGTGTTCCGAGAGGAAGTTACGACCCTAATTTCTTTCTATCCCTTGGCCGCTAACTTCACTTTCTCGCGGTCTACTAGCCATTGGATGATTTTCCTCACTGAATTGGTTCTCTCGTCCCATGTGGTGTCTCCTGTCCCCGAGAAACAACAACTTAACACTCAGTTTTCCAATTTTCTGCGCAAATATTTACTCTTAGTATATATCTACTTTCAATACATCTACCAAGATTGTCTTCATTCAATAAATCCACTCTCCTTTGAGCGAGATTTGCTTTTTTTCCTTCTCTATATATTACTCGCTTTTGTATTCAGACTATGGCTCTGTTTCGCTTCAACTACAGGTATGTATAATACTGAATTGTTCCTTATTTGCTCTCTCTATGATTCTACAAGATTTCACCTTCACGCAGCAGAGGGATGACGCTCTTATTATATTTTGTGCGAGGTGCGCGCGTCAAACCTAGATAGCGCTACACTAATGTGGGCTAGAAAACGCAGAATGTACTCCCCATGCTCAATATAAAATGCGGATAAATAATACCCCGTTTTCTATTTCATCAGAACCCTGACATATTATTTTCTCTCTCTCTCTCCTTTGTTCTGGATCTTCTACCTACAGCTTGAATTGATCTATACCTACAGTTACTATCTAATAATGTATTTTATCTAATTTATTGCTTATAAAAGTTTGATTAATAATTGCAGGCCTATTGTATTCATTATTGTGCTTCTAAGCTGTAATAAAGTTGGGTTGAATTTGAACAAGTAGTAAGTAGGGACCTCCATAATTAGCTAAACTGTTCATTGCGGTGAGAAATTAATATAATATCAGTCATAGTTTAATCATGATAAATGTCTGAATTCTGTTATGGTTCTTAAGGCCCTGTACACATCCTGCCCAAACGGAGCATAACACGTTAATAAAAGCGACACACGGACGAGCAAAATGCTCCATCCGTTGTATCCCGCTATCAAAAGGAAAAAATTTGCCATTAAACCGAGCGGATAACAACGGAAAGGAAGATGACGCAGGGAGGACGCAGGGCGGATGGAAAGCGGATCTGGAACGGAAGCTAGAGGATTGGTAACGGATGGGAGCGTATGGCACATCCACAGGGCTTCCGGGGGCCTAAGCCAAAGTGACGACAGAACGGATACAAGGTAGTATGCCAGAGTGAGCACAGCGGATGAAGCGGATGCACAGCCGGAAGCCTAGCGGTCGGCACAGCGGAGCCGAACGGAATGCCGAGCGTCTTAATTGTAAATCGGGGATGCATCGTATAGCCCGGATAAGAGAGGACAGCCTCGACGTGCGTCCACGCATCGGAGGATGGATCTGTGATACATCGAGTCCTTGCTGCCCTGCCTGCCCTGCCTGCATACCTGCCTGCAAGCCTTTGCTTGCCAGCCTGCCTCCAAGCCTCCTGGCCAACCTGCCGCGCCCTTGCTCTCTGCCTGCCGCCAGCCTTGCTGCCATCCTGCCTCAAGTCCTCCGAGCCAGTGGCCTGCCTCCAGCCTTGGGGCCAGCCGTTGCCTTCCTTGCCAGGCTCCTAGCCGCCTTGGTGGCGCTGCCAGCCTCCCTGCCAGCAGCAACCCCACAACCATGGGGAAAGTAAGTGCAAGCCTCAGCAACCTGCTGCCATTCCTGGCAGAGCGGACAGGGCCACCTCCGCCCCCTGTCCCTGACTCTGCTTTGCGGAGCTTCTGCTGTGGGCTCGCTCTTCTGGTGCTGGAAGCTTCTGCTGAAGCTGCTCCTGGTGGGTGTGCTTTTGCTTTGCGTACTCTTGCTGAAGCTGCTCCTGGCGGTGGTTTCTTCTGGCTGGTGCTTACTCTTGCTGAAGTGCCTCCTGTCCTGCTGGTCCTGCCTCGTGCTCCTGGACTTGCTCGTCCTGCTCGTCCTGCTCATGCTCCTGGTCGCTCGTTTGTGCTGCTGCTTGGTCTGCTGTGCTCCTTGGTCTTGGCTGGCGCGTGCTCGTGCTCACTCTGCTGCTGCTGGTCCTGGTGCTGCCTGGTGTGCTGGTGCTGCTGCTGCTGCTGATGATGATCCTGCGCTGCTTGATGATGATGATGATGATGGTTGGTGGTGGGTGGTTGGTGTGGAGCGAGCAGTCACCCCTAACTAAACTGGGAGCCCTTGATGAGGGCCCCATCTGGTCCTGCCACAAGGGAGGAAGAGGCGTCTGCGACAACGGGGAGGAGGCCGAGTACTATATTAGGGAGGAACACAAGGATAAGGTGCTGGAGTGGCTGAGAGAGAATGACTATCTGTGGTGCGAAGGAACACTGGGCTGTTACAGGGGGGAACCCCCACCAAAAGGAAGCAGCTGCTTGGAGAGAGAAGGCAGAGAGTTGGGCTACACATCGATGGTGCTCCTCGGCTGGTGGAAGCACATGCACACCTTGGTACAGGGAAGCTGCACCTGAACAAATTTCTGGCCAGGCGGGCCACGGTTAAGCTGACGGACAGAGAGCCTACGTCATGGCCAGGTGCAGCTTCCTGCGAGGGTGAGATCCGACTGGGCACGGCCCCTCCCCTCTCCGGCAGCTTGCTGATGTGCAGATCCTCTTCTCGTGACTCCTTGGATACGTGCATGTAAGCGCAGCTCGTTTGTCTTCGCAGCGCTAGTCGTTATCTGCTTGGAGCGTCCACGGCTTGGAACCCAGGAGACAGGTGCTGTACCTTGGTCATGGAGGACTCCCTGGCGTAAGAACATCGGTCAGCCCGCTCTTGTTACCCCATCTCTCCGCGGCTCGCCTAAGCCATCCACCTCACGAGAAAGGCTCCGGCGATGAGCTACGACAGGTCATGCCAGGAGGTCATGTGAGTGCACCACACACTGGTGGGACAACCCACGCGACCAGCTGTCCTCTCTACCGTACTGGTAGCGACAGGGACTCCTCTCGGGCGGTGAAGGGCGAAAGTGCGTCACAGCCAGCCTACACCGCAGGCCCTCTCCCTAAGGGAGCACAGGGAGGCACACCTCTAGTATTAGGGCGCACCGCTCGACACAGCATGTTTCCCCTCATACGTCCCTTCGCGAACGCAAGCTTCCCCTATTCGAGGCCCTCGGCATGGGGATCCCCAGTACCAGGTGGTGAAGGAACTGGCATCACGGAGCTGCTCAACAACCCTCCAGACCCAGAGGGATACCTGCTCCCACCCAGCCCAGGTCATGCTCCTCCACCCCAAGGCTGATGTCCCTCCCATACTCAGAGGCTATCCCCACAGGCCCTCACTCCAGGGCTCGGCTACCAGGAAGTTCCAGCAGCACGGGCAGCAGCCCTTCCCGTGTCCAGGCACAGGTTCCATCGGATGCCACCATTGCCAACCCGGTTCACTGATGCCATGATGCAGCCATACGCCAATGATGCCACTGAAGCGAGTGCCACCCACACACCCGATGCCACTCGCGACGCCAGTCCTCAACCCAGCTGCAGACCAGACAGTCCCACTTCACTAACTCCTTCCTCCCACCTCCATCAGCCCATAGACCCGGCCTCATAACATCTTATTCAGTATGGGTGCAGACACCCTCATGGCCATGGAGGAAGGACCTCTCACATCAACGGTGCTGAGCCAGCTTTGTCCGAGAGCTTTCTCTCACACACCATCACCTGTTGTCCTCTCAGAGGCCATGGGCACCCCAGTGGTGCTTTAGACCAGCACTCAAGGCAGCCAACCCCACTCTCCACAGCACCTGGACCCTTTCACACCCTGAGCGACTGGGCTCACCTCCGAGTGCCAGAGGAGAAGGCCAGAGATCTGGCTGGCTGGCTACCTGTTGGAACTTTTATTTGGACACTTGGACTTGGGTCATTTTGTTCTTTACAAGCTTGTTTGTTCAATAGAAGTCTATCCTTGTGATTCACACACATTGCTATCATTTCTTCTGTTTGTAAGTAAAAGTTCTTGGTGGAATCTTTTAGGAAAATGGTTTAACCTTTGCTCATGCTGTGGGATGAGTTAAGATAGCAGTGGGGTGGGACAGGGATACCTGTGGAGTGGTAAATAGCATGGGGTGGGCAGGATACCTTTGGGATGGGTAATAGCTGTGGGGATTGAGATAAACCGTTCCAAGTGCAAGCTTAGTGGGGAGTAATGGTCAACACCTACTCCCAGCTGCCACACCTAATAGGCCTTTATTATCACATACACAGAAGATTATGCATCTTCGACACTTGTCAACGTATTAAACCAACTACTTTATCTATACATGCACCTGCACTTCTATACGGGTTCACTGCAGAACTACTACTAGCATGGCTCCAATCTCATCAGTGCCGATTGAGACAGGCAAGGAAGCACTCCATTAATCATCTATTCATCCTGTCTTGCCACGCCACGCTCCAGCTGGGGAGTTGCACCAGTGTTTCAGGAGGTTGCGCTGCTTTTTCCCTTCACTGAGGCTCGTTGGGGCCTTGCACATCCTGAAGTGCTCTATCAGGTTTTCGCCCTTGTCCACTTGCCCCAGGCTCCATATCCCCATTGCCTTGTTGGAGGATCCACGAGACTGTTCTGCAAGACTGGGGTAGCGGGTGCGCCATAGAGATTTGCGAGATGCAGACCAAGCTTCCACAATGCTCCTCATCGTCCGTGGTGATGCCTGCCATGGTGGTGGAAAGTACCTGGAACTATTGGCCAGGATGCCAAAGGATGGTTCTTCACCACCCACCTTGCCCTGGACAGCCTGTAGTGATAGATCGTCTCTTCACGAGGTTGAGGCATCTGGAGTTAGGGCTTCATGAGGGTAGGTTTGAGGAGAAGGTGTCATCCCCACGAATGAAGTAGGGCACATTTGCGTGTCGTTGGGCATCGATTGTACATGAACTGTAGTCAGCATCGACCTGGCAAACGAGAATGATCTGAAGAAAGCCCTTGTAGTTGAAAATAAGTGGACCCCAACTTTGGCTGGAAGCTTTGGCAGGCCACTGCTTGCCATCTATGGCTCCAGATGGTGTGGGGGAAAGTTCCACCTTGATACCACTTCATGCAACTTTCTTCCAGCCTTCTTCAGTGGAAGGGGCACTTGGAGGAGCTCCTCCAGGTATTCTTTCGATGATGGCCTGCACACATTTCTCTGACACAATGCCTATGTGTTATGTGGCAATCCTCCAGCCGTACTGCATGCTCATGTAAGGTGTCCTGAGGCCAGGATGGCGCAGAAGTGAGTGCCACCTTGAGGCCCAGGTTCAGTCTGGGCCGGAAGTTGGTGTTTGCCTTGTCAACCTGGGTGTCGAGCTGCTCCAGCAACATTACCGTCAAAACATGGGCTGGAGCGCTATCCTTCATGAAGTTCTGGAATGCACGAGTGTCTTGTTGTATAGTCGTACTCTGCTCTTCTCCTCATCTTTTGGACCCCAGACGGCTTCTTGCCGGCCTCTTTTTTTCCCTCATCCGTGTAGAAGTCACAGAGCCCTGTAGATGGGCTTCGCACTGTTTGCAGAAGGATGGTGGACTGCAGTCAAAAGACTGTGTTATGATCCGCTGTTGACATGACTGGATGCCTGGGAAGAGAAGGAAGAGGAAGAGGAAGCGCAGGTTGACAATGGGACTGCTGGGCTGGAAAAGTAGATGGCCAGACAAAGTTGCTCCCCCTTTTTATAGGCAGTATGATGGTTTTTCCCTAGGTGTCCGCTTTGCATCCTCTAGCACTCTTAGGCATCCTTCTAGAACATCCTTGAATGATCGAGATTAGGTCCTCTGCTGAATCGTTTTTCTGTTCATTAAACCGCTGATTTTGTTTAGCACCTGCTGGCATCCCGTTCTGGATCCTTTCTGGCATCGTTCAGTCCGATGCTCCTGCTAGCTCTCACAGCACTGCAGAGTTGCGCGGATATAGCGCAGCGTAGATGACTCTAGCGAGAGGACTGCGTAGGATGCTAACGGATGCAGAACGGATGCCTACGGTAGATGTAATGGATGGTTTCCCTGTAGCGGGATGCAGAACGGACTGGAATTATACATTTTCTGCGCCAAAGAAGTTCTTGAGCAGCTCAAAACCTTCTGAGCGGTGAAAATGTCAATAGACGGATGCTGGAACGCGATAGAAGTAGGAAAGCAAAACGGAGGCAGTGAGTACAGAACGGATACCATTCGCTGTTAAACACCAATGGATGGCAAGCTGTTTTGTCCGTTTTACATCCTCTTTGCATCCGTTGGTGCAGTGTGACAGGGGCTTTAAGGAGGTCTTTAAACTATAGGGGATGCTTTTTATGTAGATTTCCTTTAATGCAGAGTTTTAGGTAAGACAAATTGAATGACTGGGACACGATAAAAGTGCTTAGAAGTTTAATCATTTCTCCACTATTTCTACATAGATCTAGCCTGTTGCACTACAATTTGTGTTGCAATATGCACAGTATGTATTCTTTTCTTCCTAAGTGGACACTCCCCATATGAATCAAATGTCAAAGCCTCCACAACACACAAGATATTTTAGATTTGCAAACCTTGCCACACTTGAAACATATATTTTGTTCTCTTGCTTTTCACCATTGTAAAGTAGTACCTAGGAATTGCTAGAATCCAGGAAAATTGAATCTTTCAACAACAGGACATGGACAATAGGCACTAAGCAAGAGATCCATTCTGCAGTTCCTTTCTCTCCTCCTTCCTCTCAAAAAATGTAAGCAAATAACCAAATCTTGCTTATTCTCAACTGTGACAGGGCTAACAGTGGTAATACCATAAGAGGAATTCAGCCAAATCTTTCCTATGATGAATTTTCCTTTAAGCTACAGTGCAAAAAAAAAGGCATTCTGGAAGACGGAAGAAAGTTTGTATTTACAACACATCCCAGTGACTTATTCACATGCTTTGAAATTGCCTTTATAATAAACAGCAATCCAACAGCATTCCAACCCACTGAGGATCCCTGCTTGTTTGTTGCCCTCACAGCAACAATCTATGTGCACAATTTATCTCCTGGAAAATAAATACTCATCCTCTTCCTTTCAAAGACCTTTCAAAGGCACATTGTACCTGTACACTTAAGCTCCTTTAAGTGAATCCTAGCAGCTGCTCTCTGAATCTGTGAAAATTGTAGCAATGTTTGGTGCATATGAAAAGCCCTGGTTTCACTTGTTTTATGAGGCTCTATGATGCCATAGATCTTTGTGATACCATCGCTAACATGTGTTTAACATTTGCCATAGCAACTGCTACTTTGGCAACAAGGAACACACTGAGGCCTGTCTGGATTTACATGAATTTCCTTCTAAAGCCAATATGTATCCCAAAGACAATTGTGTGCCACACTCAGAGAAAGGGTAGGATAGGAGAACAGTTCAGAAAACTTAAATTTAACAGCAAAATATGCCAGCAATGTAACTGCAGTTACAGTCTCTCCATTTGTCACTGACACATTTAAACTTAAAATGGAGAACATCTAGTGGAGATCATCTAATACTTTGTATCTGAATGTTTTTGTACTTGAAATGCTTGCCTTCCATTAATTTGTCAAACTAAATTAAATTAATTCAGTTAAAACTCCAACTCCTCTGGATTTAAAAAGCAGTGATTAGGTTGGGTGGTATTGATACAAGATGTAGCATGACCGCCCTCTAGTGTTGTACAATGAAGTTGGATTCAGCAAATACTTCCGGATATTTTTATCTTTGAAACATAAGTAAATTGGTTCAACCAAAAATAGCCAGGTGCTGCAATCCAAATAACATTGTTATTTTTTATAGAATTGGGAGAGAAACTCTTCCAATTTTATTGCATAAATCCTAAAAAAGAGATATTTAGAGAGAAATTTTGTGCATGGATGGAAAATATCTAAACAATTGCAGAATGTCTATGGAGATTCTCAGTCACATTATATATTTCCAGGCTATGACACAGTCCTTTCAACAGTGCCAAGAAGGTTCCACACCCATTTGACTCTGATGACACAGATAAATCTCCAGATGGCTTCAAAGACTCACGAAAAGAATGCAAATGACCATCTGTCTGCAAAGAGTATAAATCCTTCCATTCCCTACCATCCAGTCAGAGCAGAGGAAACTTCTTAGATGAGAAGCAAAATGTCTTCAAAGAAAAACCTCTTGAAAAAGCACTTTTAGGACAAACAACTATGGATTTTTATTTATCACAGCCATGTAGGAAATGAATCACTCAGGAAATGGTTAGATAAGAGACAGCATAGCTCACCAAAAGTTTCTGTCATTATAGCATTACAATCAAGCAAAATTAGCTCAATTGCTTGTGATTCCTATGTAGTTTACCCCATAAGGCCAACACATTCCTTGTGGCCCAAATGATTGAGGAAACCAAGCCTTCAGAGTCTTGTGAAACTCACCAGAGTTGGATTTCCAGAGAGATGCTATTCCACAAGCAGACACTGAGATCTTTTGGGATCAAGCAGATGACACAGTTTGATAGAAGGTACTAAAAGTATGCTTTCTCTGCTTGATCTGGCATGCTAAGCACAAAACAATGGAAACAATTTGTGTGGCTCCTATGTCAATAGTATTGCAGAAGTTCTTAAACTCTGACTCATCTGGAATAAGGTAGCTATTGAACTTCTGTTGGCTGTGATATCTGTAATGCAATAAATTTGTGCCTGAACATATGTAATCTCCTTGTTTATTCTTGTTTGCTGTTCTTTTGATGTAAGCTATCTCTAATATTGTCCTGAGTTGAGCAGCTTTAAGTCAAACAAACATCAGGTAAATGTCTAAACAGCAAACATTGAAACTGAATAAGCTATAAAAAAGGACTGTTGTAATTTTTTACTTTTGCAGTTAATTTTTACAGTTTCCTCAGAACTAAGCCGGCTGTCATACCACAGTCCTATCACAAATAACAAAATTCCCTATTTCCCAAAATAATTCAACATCATCAGTTCATAAAACCTCTTTTTGTCACTCCCTCCTACCTTGTACACAATTTTTGAACTTCTATGTCATTTTCTCTCAGCTCAACACACCTCAAAGGCCTGTAGTAGTGAGGTAAATATGGAAAGGAAGGAGTACTAGGTATATTCATATTTTGAGTTATTTATACAAAAATAATAAAGGTAAGATAAAAATAAGAATAAAAAACCATAAAAATTGTTAGCAAAATGACCACACCAGTACATTGAGCAGAAAAGGGCTTGTACTTATCAAAAATAATTTATGCTTTCTGTTACTGTACAAAATCAGAGGCTATCAATCATTCATAGGTCCTGGATTTTTGGGGAGGGTTATAACAAAAAATAAGGAAAACGTTTCTCTGAGGATTTGACCTAGTTGTTGCCTACTTGTTATGTAATTGCTACTTGACAAAGACTTAAATTTTATTTTCCAAGCTTCTAAAAAATTAAGCAATATCATTTCTGCATAGCTTTTCATCTGATTTTAATATGGCAGGGGATAGTTCGGTGAAAATGATTTCTGCAACTTTCTGTATTACTGCCGAAATTGCGTTGACTATATTTCATTTTGTAACCTGTGATCCCAGAAAAATGAGGCAGTTCAAAATTCAGAAAAAGTCAAAAAGAGCAGTCCAGGAATTAAAAAAAAAATACATTGGCAGAATGGGCTCGATATTTATAGTTTGTTAAAGTTGGCTTTGACATCTATGCTTCATAAACTCTAAGAAGTACAACACTATCGGACAATCTCTTCTTAAAAACTTCCAGTGTTGGAGCATTCACAACTTCTAGAAGCAAATTGTCCCATGGTTGATTGTTCTGTCAAAAAAAAAAAAATCCTTAGTTCTAAGTTGCTTCTCTCCTTGATTCGTTTCCATCTCTTGCTTCTTGTCCTGCTTTCAGGTAGTTTGGAGAATAACTTGGCTCCCTCTTCTTTGTGGCAACTCCTGAGATATTGGAACACTGTTATCATGTCACCCCAGTCCTTCTTTTCATTACACTAGACACACCCAATTCCAGTAACCCTTAAGCCTCCAGTCCCCTATCTTCAGGTTTGATATGATAGCTTTGTTTTGAGACCACTTAGGCTTTTAAACAATATTTTAATATTTCAAGCTGTAATTCTATGAGAGGAGAGGGGAGGGGTGGGGAGGAGAGGAGAGGTCCAGATCTCATAGGTTTGCAATTTTCTAATAAAATATTGCAATAATATTTTTCTTATCTATTTCAGAAAGATAACTTAATTTCTAGCAGTTGCTATAATTCTTGCTCTTATTATATTTTTGTTTTTAAAAAGTTGGATTAGGGTAAAAGATAGAGTCCAAAAATGTTAGAAAATTTGTGGAAGCCTGGCACTCAGACAAACTGGCCATCAACATAGAGATAAACAACTGTATTCTGCTCAAAGAAGACAGTCAAAAAGAAAAGAAAAAAGACCAAACATCTCCTCACCAGCAATCAACACCCAGATCAGCTGAGTTTAACTTGATCAACAACCAAGAAACAAGTAAACAATATCCTAATGTAGAAACCACTATCTCAGACAAACAAGCTTACAGTAAACAACAATCTAATCAAAGGACCACCAAGACTGACAGGGCATGCCAATATATAAATATAAATATAAAATGAGAGAAATTCCATCCCCTTCTAGCATTGATGATGTCATCTAGTTTGGTTATGAAACATCTACAAGAAAACAATTAAGCTCAGAGAACACTAAGGTCAGCATAGCCCTGATCTATAAATATTCTCTTCTAAAGGTAGGGTTAAATGTTTATTATTCAATGATATGTTGTCTATGACCCTAATCACAAATATTCTTAGGCAGCTGTTGCAGATCTCTTAATATAACATGTGATAGCTTCCTCCAATTATTTATGAGGCAAACATCAGAATTTAAATTTTAGAAAATATAATAAATAAATTTATTACAGAAGAAATATTTTTTTAAATTTATTTAAAATAAATAAAAAAAATATTTATTTAGAAAAAATAAAATAAATAAAAGCCTTAGCTGTTCAGTTGTGTACTGAATTGAATTAAAGTAACCAAATTAAAAATATATTAAAACCAACGTAATGTGGAAAGTTTAACACAGTTTCTGAGCTTACAACATGGTTGATCCTAAATCTAAGTATGCATAATATTCATTTCCAAACAGATCTCTTCTGTCAAAGAAGATTTCAAATTAACCTCCTCCCTAACTTGCCATTTTCAGTCCTTACATGTATTGACTAGAACTGGTAGTGGTGTCTGCAGTACCAGCAACTTTACACTGTATATAGCTTTTCCATCTTTAGACTGCATAGCCTTTTTCACCCCTTAAAACCCTGAAATGTACCACTTTTAAAAATTAAAATGCAGAATCAATTATCTCTGAGACAGTTGTTTTTGTGTGCATCTATTTTATATCAAAAACAAATCCAATAGATACATTTTCCTCTACTCTTGTTTTCCATAGAATGTTTCATTTGGTATCTAAAGTAAATCTATCACCTTGAAGTCAGAAAAGTTTGCATGCTTTTCTTTTAAAAAATTCTTCATTCAAAGGGCCAGCAGTATATAAGGGTTGAATGGCAGTATTGATCCATTAGGTTGTTCAGCATCTGTTTTTTCATTTCAGTTAGCAGTGTCAGGCCCAAAAAACATTAAGGACACCTAGTGACTCTTCTAAGCAGATCTCTTTATTGCTCCATGTCTATGGACAGAATCTTGCCAAAGTAAAATAGTCTGCTACCTACACAAGTCTTTACTCAAAGAACTATTGAGGAGGAACTGTCTTCATCTTCTTTCTGTCACACAAACTATATGAACTGTGCTGTCTCATTGTCTCAGGAATGCATCTCCTGAGAATCTGGCCTATTACATTCTATCAGAAGTGGGAACTTATTGAGATAAAATGTTATGTTGGATTATTTATTATATTTTGTTTATATTTTATCCTGCCTTTATTACTATATCGAAAACTCAACAAAGTAAATTTACTTAATATTCTTTGTCCCTTTCTATGGTCCCCGTATAACAACAGCTCTGTGAAGTGGGATTGAGTCAAGAGAATGATTCTTCCCAAGTCACTCAGCCTGCTTTCATACCTAAGACCAGACTAGAATTCACAATTTCTGGGTATCTAGGCCAGCAATTTAACCGATACACCAAACTTTGGTTGCTGTTGTTCATGAGATGGAAGCGTACAGTGAGTACTTGTCAGTGTTCTTGAAGGATATTCAGTTAATTGAATTTTTACTGCTGAACAAGTTCTTTCAAATTGAAGTTTACCAACTGTCGGTTTATTTACTATTTTGGCATGACTACTCTGCTTAACTGGGTTAAAAAATGTAAAAGTGATAAACCAGGAAAAATATGTGTGTGATCAAGACCGAAGTGGACAATCTGTGATCTTAACTGTTGAATTTCAGAAAGATTGGTGATGTGATTAAAGATAATTGGCAGATCACTCAAAGGTGACAAGCTTGGTATTTCACTGGAAACACTGGATAATGTTCTTGATGTTCTTTAAAATTGAAAGGTTTGGGCAAGATGAATTTCTTATATGCTGACAGTAAAAGTGAAAGCTTCATAGCTGAAAGTTGCCAGCAATTGTCATCATGCTTCAAGAATGAAAGTAAGAAATTTCTGCACAACAACATGCATCAAAGAAAATATGGGCTCATCATTTTGACCCAGAACAAAGCATTGTTCCCTGAAATAGCAATAGCACTTAGACTTATACTCTGCTTCACAGTAGTCTAAGCCCTCTCTTAGCAGTTTTACAGAGCCAGCATATTGCCCGTTAGAAATGTAAGTCACCTAACAGCTATTTGGGTTGGACAATATATAAACCAGGGTAGACATTTTAAAAACTGTATCTTTAAGAAAATGCAAAAGTGTAATCGGGTGTGGTTTCTCAAACGGCCATAAGATGGAGGCAGAAACCTGGGTTTTTTAGTCTTAGTCTCAGAAGAAGTCTCAGTGAGTCTCTGTTTCTTTCTGTTGGAGAATATTGCCGTTCCTTCTAATTGACTGCTATTCCTGAATTTGATGTAAGTCTGATACTGAACTGTTTTTGACACTGGACTTTGTTATTGGATTNGTTACCTGTGAATGACTTTGGACTGTGTCTGAACTTTGCTTAACATTTCTGAAAGTAAAAACCTACATTTACTGTACAGTATATCTGTGTGCTGTGTGTGTATTATTCAAACACTACTCTCAATTATGTCTCCCTATATGCGCTCATTCTCCTAACGGGGAATTGCCTCAACAGCCCCCAACATTCTGGGTCTTCATTTTACCTACCTTGGAAGGATGTAAGGCTGAATCAACCTTGAGCCGGTGAGAATTGAACTGCGAACTGCTGGCAGCTGGCAGTGACAAGTAGTACTGCATTATCACAAAACTTCTTTTTTGGCAGGAAACCCTCTGGTTACAGTTTTTGAGATGCAGATGCTTTTCACATAGATTTCCTTAAATCTGATACCACTAACAACTCAGAACACTCAAAACTTTGAAACAATGATTAAGCAGAGTTTAGAATTGCAAGGAGAAACTGCACTGTGCCTTATACATCACAACAGACACTCAAGAAGCAATTAGAGAACAAGAGGATAAACAATTGTATATGTTATGGAATTTATTTTGTCAATGGTTAGATAAAAAGACATGGTAAAGAAATAGATTAGTAAGCTTTACAATAAAAGTTAATTGATTGATATAGAATACAATATAAAATATATAACCATTGGATGAATGTATACGATTAAATCATAATGAAAATTAGAATATCTCATATAAAATGATGGAAAAATAGTAAAATGAATGTTTAATAATTGATATTACATAAGTGCAAGCTAGATTGATAAGGTGAGAA
Organism: Laticauda laticaudata; assembly: GCA_004320025.1. Lineage (NCBI taxonomy): Eukaryota > Metazoa > Chordata > Lepidosauria > Squamata > Elapidae > Laticauda > Laticauda laticaudata. The sequence goes on from BHFT01077575.1 coordinate 15,864, forward strand.
TTTATATAACTTGTGAGATAGTAAAAAAAGGATAGAATAAACGATTGTAACTAATTGACATGCTGTATGTATATAATTGAAAGAGGGTTTTATGTTTTGTTTGTATGTTTGTTGTAAAAAATAAAAACTTTGTTTAAAAAGAGAAGCAATTATGAATTTGGATCTAAATGTCTTTCCCCATGATTCAGAATTTGGAACGATACTTTATCCCTTCTTCAACATTGAAAGAATACTTTTGCAGTTTTTTTGACTCCAATTAAGAGGTTGAAAGGATTGCCAGGACCAAGTGAAGAGACAAATGCAGAGATCTTATGGGATGGATTTCAGCAACTTGCTATCTTTGTAGTATTAAGCAAAGTATTTATATTTTTATGAAGAAGAAAAAGATACATCCATTCTCCCTGCTTCCTTCCCTTCCTAAAAATGAACTTTGAGAAATTTCAGCTGCACCGTACATAAATCTCTCACTATCTCTGAGAACTATCTTTTACAGACTAAAAGAAACCACATATTCATTGTTTGGTAATTTTCAGTACTCCTGGCATTGAATCAGGCTTGGTTTTTCGGTCACTCAGCCTCTTTCATTCTTGTTCTCTCCTAACTTTCTCTTACTCTTCGTGTAGCAAAATAAAATTCATGTAATAAGTAGAAAGAAAATATTCAGATTTCTGTAACTTAAAAAGTTTGTACAAAATGTATATGATATTCTTTCCACCATACTATTTCAGGCTGTCTAGAAACAGTATAAATTTTAAGAAAAAATGCATGTTTTAGTGGTTTTAATTATCAGAAGTACATTCATTACCAAGAACAACATAGTAGACAGAAGATGGCAGCACAGCATAAGCTTTTTCCCTCTCTTTCTTGAATCTGATATTTTCAAAGTTCTGGCTGAAAGCCCTGTTTGAGGACAAGGATCAGGGTAACATTAAACATATGTCCATGGACAATCTGCATGGGGTATCTAAAGAAGATTACTTTCTAGTTTCTTGCAAAGAGTTTAATGCCTTTTATATACAAAATGCCTTTAGCATACTAGGAAAAACTTATTAATTCCTGTCAAAATGACAGATGCAAAGTTGAAGCAACTTCTTTGTTTAAATTAAGATTTTTAGGTTGAAGAAAGACATGCCCCAGTCTTGGAATCAACAAGCAATAATGTCTTGTTTTCTTCCCAATGTAAAAGCCTATTTCTCTTGGTTGATGGAGAGCATAAGTTTTCTTCCAACTATTATACAGGGCTTTGCTGAAACTGTGTTTCTTCCTCTACTAAACAGAAATTAATGGATTGTTTTTTTAATCCATTTTTTTTAGTTACTTTGGACTCCCCCACCCTTGATTCCTGTAATTGAAAGGAATAAGTGGAACTTAAAGGCAAGTCATAATTATGTTGTATACTGAGAATAATGCTTGATCTGGCAACAACTTGACAAAATAAATCATTTTGACACAAAGGGTCATTGCAGAATGGTTGCATTTGAGGAGATAATGTTACTAGTACTGGTTCCTGCTGCCAAACTAGATTGCAATGCCCTGCAAGTTTTCACCATCTTCTTAGCCTTGAGAATAACAAGAAAGAAATTCTTAGGGATATGGGAACAAGATAACCTTTGGATTAAGGAAGTCCATCACTATCCATAAAGGCTTTATGGAAAGAGATGGTCTTTAGTCATTTTCTTTATTTTTTCTCATCATTTTGAACTTGTAAGTTAAAAACAATTGTTTTTTCCCAAAGGCTTCCCAAAGGGCTTTAATATTAGTTGATCTGATTTTTGCCTTTCTTTTATATCCCTTTTTATGGACATTATAAGGAATATATGATGTATAATGTTCAAAATCCTTAGGTGACTTTTGTTTACATTTTAATATAGTCCAAAACTCTCTTGTAGCTGAACTACAATACATAAACAGTTCCTCTCAAGGACAGGAGAAGTACAAGTATCATAACAGAATGACTGCAGAAAAAATTGAGGTAGTATTTCCCATACGAAAAAGTGGAAATGAGGAAGTATCCATCAGAATTAAAAGAAATAAGACCAGTGCTTTTAAAAACTAATAGAATACAAAATCTCTGCAGTAAAAATCCAATGTAAATGTAAATCAAATCAGATACATTTCACTACCCAGTCCTCTCACCACTGACTTTCATATGGCAAAAGCAAAAGTCCAAAATAAAGCAGTAAAATATAGGCAAACCATTTGCATTAATATCTAGCAAGGGGTTGGAATAAATTAACAGTTAAAGTTGAAAGTCAAAAGGAAAAAGTAAACTTCAAAATAGGCATTTACAACTAAGTGTACTGAAAAACAGTTGAGAGGAAAAGATGGAGACCCAACTTTCCAGCTGCTCCTACTGAGAATTGTAACCATTGATATTCTTCTTCCCAAGTAGATACCAAACAATCTGTACCTAACTCATCCCTTTCAGAACACCATTCCTCTATGGAACATGGACTTTATCATTATTTCTGGGAATAAAATAAACAAAATGTAGTCATTTATTTAAGTAAAATACATAAAGTTTGAAAAAAACATATAGAGGATTCTGCTGAGTGTGTGAATTGGCACACATGCATACTTATGTTTAAGTATTCACATATTTCTAGTTGCCTTGCTGTTGACAATAGGTGGAATTTGTGAATATTTTAGCAGAATGAATTGTTGCAGGAAAACCTGGTACAACTGGGCATCATTTTTACTTTGATGCATTATCCATTGCACTGAGAACTAAATATGTATTCAGCAAAAACAGCTCAAAAAAAGAGCTCTTTACTGTGTGTCATTGAAATGCACTAAAATGCTACATTGCAACTTAACAACAGTCTCACCTAGCAACAGAAACTTTGGGCCCAATTGTGGTCATAAGTAAAGAACTACCTGTACTGAAATCAGAAATCAGGCTTTGTTTAAGTCTTTTGATTCCAGCATAGCAACAACTCAAACAAAGAATGTAACAAGAACTCAGAATGTAACAAGAACTCAGAACTCACACAATATGAATTGTTCAATAAAAAATAAAAATAAAAAGGGTAAGTTAAGGTATATAAGGGACAGAAAAAAATAGTAAGAAACTTTATACCAGCAGAGCAGAAAGAGACAATGAAGAGGATGTATGCCGCTATTATGGTATGCCACGTCCAGGAGATTCTAATGACAGGTTTCCAGCCAATCAGTGTGAGTCTACATTTTTTAACAATATGTTCACTGGAATGGCAGTAAGATATTTTTCCTTGGAACTGCAGCCTTGATCAGGGTATTTGTAACAGGCAATTAGTAGCAGAACACAGGGTCTTCTTCAAATCAAAGTTCAAGCTAAAATGAAAATACAGAGCCTAACTATAAATCAAATAGTGTATTCATCAGCCAGAGCTTCAAAGATCTACAAAAACAGGCTACAAATACCAAGGATATGGTCAAACAGGTCGGAAAAAAATGACAATTGAAAAAAGTGAAATGAACTTACTATGGGTGAGATATAAAGGGGAGTATTGTTCCCCTTTATATTCTAGTAATTTCACAGTCCACATTGTCCTTTAGGTTTATACTCTTTTTCGAAGATTTATTTTTCCCTCTACATTTTCTCAAACTGGGCAATCTGTCAAGATTTTCATGTCTCATATAAATAACTGTACGGCAAGCCCAGATCAGGTGGTTTCAGATGATTTTTTCTGTATATGAATCAAACAAGGAACTCTTTGCATCCCAGAATTACTGGTAATTGTTTATAGCACAGAAATGTTCTAATCAGCTCACATGAAATTCACTCCAAGCTGTTTATATTGTTACATATATATTTGAACGACTGGACTTAAAAGTGGAAAAGATAATTAAAAGGGTCAGAAATAAGGGAATAGAACAAAGGTTACCAGAAGGAAGAAAACCATGTTTAGCTAAGTAAAACACACCTTGAAGATGATTTGTGATAATTTGTCTTTCTTTTAGTAGTTGTGTGAAGATCAAGGAATAGTAAAACACCAAGATTATACTAGATGCTTTGTATAAAGTGAATAAATAAATAACTGTTACACAAACAGTGTTCCCAAGCCAGCTGCGACTCCATTTTCAATCCTGGTTTTTTCTTTTAAAGTTTTTCCTGTCACATCAACTTTCCATTCTGCTCAGGTTTTGGAGAATAACTGTGCTATTGGATAAAATGATGGACATTGTCCTAATGTCATTTCTTTAGGTAGTTTCTATTTATATTCTACTGGAGTAAGAAAAAATAAAAAGGTAACAAAATGCATTAAAAATATTCTGACTCTTCACAACATTAAAAAAATATTGTGGGCTTCTTCCACATTTTATCTGATGGTAGATGATACTCTAATATCAACATAATGACATACTGAAGAGCTACCTTTTTAAATTACCAGATTCCATTATTTTTTCCTTCTTTCTATATTTTCATTACTATTATTGTGCTTTGCTGTTGCAGGGGGAAAGGATTTCAAATAATTAAACTGATCAAAAATCTATCAGGCAAAGCTCTTCTTGGCCCGAACACAGAATTAATTTCGTCAATATTTCTTAACCAGATAAAATTTGGCTTGCTACATTTAATTATGTTTGTATTTTTAATTATTTTAGCTATTTCCTCAGAGACAGTATTGAAGACTTTTCAGAGTAAACTCCCACTCTTTTCCTTAGGCTTTGGATTTGTACTATTGATTACAGACTGAAGTAAGCAGCTGAAAGACGTCATTTTTATCACTTCCCCCACACAAACAATCACATATTTTTATTCTATCTTATTGTAAAATGTTCCAGTGATTTTGTATAAACTCACATCAAAACTATTTGATTTAATGATGGAAATTGGACATTCTTCAGAAAATGACATGCTGCTAATTGTAATATAATTGTGCCTGGAGCCCATTTAAATAAAACATTCCATTAAACAAGTTGCTTCATTATATTTCAGAAGCTTTTTGCTTCTGGTAAATTTCATAGTCTGCCTACTGAAGAATACTATATTTACATGAAGGGGAAACAATTTATTCCTAATATTTTACCTATGACATGAGATGGTTCTCCTAGATACCATGGGAACATTGTAATGAAGGCAATTTAGTTGTTTCTGTATTTATTGTTGTCTAATATTCTTTGTGGGGCGAGTTCTTTAATTCTGGAGTCATCTCATTTAAAGTAAATATAGTGTGTCAAAGTAAAATTCATACAACTAGGTTAAAATTAATTAACTTTAATGGTTAAAAAGCCATTTTAAACAGTTTCCAAATACTGCAAGATATACTTAAAGGTGAGAACAAATGTGCATTTTAGGTATCTAGTTCTAATTTCTGTATTGTAATACAGTTATTTTAAAACCAGAAGACTTAAGATTGCTTCAACGAAACTTATCTATACACTGTTCTTTTGTTGAGGAAAAATGGCAAAAATCATTATATTCCTCTTTGGAAATTCAGTTTGTATTCCAGCATTCCTCAATAAGGAGTTCCCATGCTGACTCAAGTTCCGGGATGATACACTTGAAGGGGTCCAGTGTGGAAAAGAATATTGCATAATAGCAAGTAAGAGAAACATGAAAATGCAGATTTACTGACTTCACAATGGCAATTATTTACATCTGAAAAACATTTTTTTTAAAAATATATCCTTTTCTCTCCAAGCACTGCAGTGGTGGGGCTCTGAACTTTTTCAGGACTTTTTCCATAAAAAAGCTTCATCAGAAAGAACTTCAGCAAGTTTTTTGTTGAAAGGCTGATAGAAATCACACAATATTTCTTTTGTGACAGGCAACATAGGACCTAGATTCCGGTCTTCAGGTCTTCTAGTGTTTGATGCAGGACTTTTAGTAATTAGAGCTTCTTGTTTTTCGCTTAGAGCACCTATGATAAAAATATATATTTATAATCATGTCTAATTTTGCTTATTCATTTTCTTAAGCATTTTCCAAGTCATACAACAATCAATAAACAGGTAAGCCTTTGAATGTTACATGTGGTAGCTTAGTCAGAAACAACGACATTTGCTTTTTTGTATTGTTTGATGTAACATCCACATCTTTTCTCCTTAAATTAGGTAAAAAGATAATTGATGTTAAATATAATCAGGCATAAGTGATATGGCAAAAGGCTACATTCTAAATAGGGTTGAATGCCAGGGTAAAGAAATGAGCCAAGTTAAATGTAATTAAAATCATTTAAATACAATTATGTAAGTAAAGGAATGGCAGAACTTGGGGATCAATCTAGAACCCCTACATAGTCATAAGTGGACTCCCTTCAGTTTTCATTGACCCTTATCTAAACCCAAGCAGGTGCTAACCATTAGTTGAAAAGATTCCTATGCAGAGGCATAGTCAGCAATAAATCAGTTTAATTGGACCATCACATGTGCATCTGAACTTTTGTAATTGACAAGTTAACAAGTTTCTTTCAATCTGTAATATTATACATTAATATTCAGTGGCTCAGGAGGATTATTTCTTTCTGCCCTCAAAGAAATAGTTTTTTTTTAAATACTGCTTCACAGTGCTTTACAGCCTTCTTTAAGTGGTTTACAGAGCCAGCATATTGCCCTAACAATTTGGGTCCTCATTTTACCGACCTCAAAAGGATGGAAGGCTAAGTCAACTGCTGGCAATCAGCAAGCAGTCAGCAGAATTAACCTGCAATACTGTGACACCATGGCTCAAAGTGAATTTTTATGAGAAAAGTCATATTGGCCCCATCCACAAAGGGTTGATTCACAAAAGACCATTTCTGCTTAGATATTGGTGCTGTTTTATATGTCGTTCTCTTAAATCTATCTACAAATTCTTCTTTCAAAGACAAATATATCTGAAAGTTATTGGAAGTGGTTTATATTGAAATAAAAATTAGTGTACATATAAAATTCAAGGAAATTTAAAGACTAAGTTAAAATAAAGCTGACAATGCCGCTTAGTTCAAAATAACAGTCAGAATGCATGAATTGAATAGACTAGTAGATAGCAAATGAACTAATTAAAATATTATATTTAAAGCTTTGAGCTGTAGAAATATGACAGCTTCCAATACCTTCCCAAAATGAATTTATTTGATGCTTACTCTATCTGAAGCTGTGCTGAAGACAGATAGTACAGAGGAAAGGAAGTCTTAGAAAACACAAGACAATCACAATAAATCAATGATGGATATGCTTAATTAAAATTCATACCTAAATCAAGAAACTGGAACACGATGTGCATAGTTAATTTTACATTGGATGCATGATCCTCCAACCGGAGAACTAATATTTGATCTTTATTGAAAATGGCCAGCCAGTCAAGGAGGAAAACAACATATAGACCAACCTGAAGTCTTACCTGAGAGAGAGGTGGGAGGAGAGAGGGAGGTAAAGAGCTGCAGTAAATTATTCCAGATATAATTACATTCACATAGTGAAGATTCTGAGTGGGAGATGCAAGGGGAAATGAAATGGTTGATTCGGAAGTGATTAGGCAGGTGGATGTGGAAAAGGGTCAAGTTGGGGAATGGGGATAAATAACAGAAAACACATGAATTCATGTGATATAATTTTCCCAAAAAATATATGTTTAATTAATAGAACTATACAAAAGTGAAATTAAAATTATTTACAGCAGAAATGACATAGAACAGATGAATTTATTTCTATTTTAGATGAGCTCCCAAGAATCTTCCTTCACACTCTAATTGGTGTTATTTTTTAATGTATAACTTCTTGTAGGGGACTTTAAAAAGGAAAAGAAATTAATAACATTCAAATTAAATCAGCATTTCATTCCTGCAAAATGTATGTTCTTAGAAACTACTCTCAACAACCAAATGTTGGAGAAAAGAACTCTAGCCTAGCTGGCCATATGCAGTTATTTCTATTTAAAAACAATCATATGTAATTTCAGTTTCTGGATTTTATAAAGTATTTGGTTCTTATATATTCTAAAACTGGTAATACTTGGCTTCAGAGTAATATATAAAATGTGAAATATACATACTGGCATGGCATTATTAAGGGTGTTGTTGTACACACAGGCTCTCAAAGAGAAATCTGTCAAGCAATTCTCAAAGTGTTGTAATGACTCAGCCACTTTTTCATGGAAGTCTTCTATAGATTTATTAGCACTTGCAAAGTAGAGATAATCAGAATATAATCTATGAATGAAAAAATATATAAACAATTGAACTGTAATTATAAACCATTCCATCTAGTTAATAGAAATAATAAATCAACAGCTAGTATCCAGGAAAGAAACAAATGATGTTATTTATATCATAAATTTTGTTTTTTGCAGCAGAACTTTGTTTGGCTTAGATATCCTAAGGAAAGAGCTTCTTTCTGATTTACTTGCTGTTTCAGAGTATCAGGTAATCCTCATTCTAGACAAAACCAACACAAACTGTCAAACTACTACAATTCACCAGCAATAGTGGAATTTATTTTCCAAACATCAAATCAAATCCTTATTACCATAATAGTCATTCCAAATGTATTTCTACTCTTGTTTTTTTATGGCAGATGAATAAAATAGTCTTCAAGAGCTAATCATTATGTTGCTGCTGTGTAATAATTCTAGTCATTCTATTTAATCTTTTACCTTATCATTCTTTTTAAATTATATTTATCAGTAGTCCCCAACCTTTGTGGCTTGGCAGCTTGGTGCTCCAGCCACCCACTCATGCAGCCAATTATGAATAAGCCACAGCCTGGTAGAGGCCACAGCCCAGGGGGGCAGGGATCCCTAAACTATATAATGTTGCAAGTACCCAGTTCTTGATTCTACATTGCTTTGTCTACAATGAAACTGTGCAGAGTTTTCTTGGAGCTCCGCCTTCTATCCCACCAAATCAATTTGCTTAGTGATGACCCACTTAATATTACTTTATTTATAACTTTCTTTGATTCTCCATAGCTAGATAATTGCGGAAATAATTTTAAAAGCTATGTTTCCTCCAGTGACATGTTCATATTATATACGTCACTGAATCATACATGAGTTATTTTGCCATATAAATAGCAAACTAGAAACCATCCAATAGAAACTCGAATACCCATCACACAAGCAGCATACCATCTTTCACTACTTTAATTTTCACATATATCCCTGGGCCCATGAGGGTAATAAAAGGGTGTAAGGAAGTGAATAATCTAATTCTTACAATCATATCATCTTATTTTCAAATTAGTTTTCATTCATTTAGTTGTCCTAGATCAGATGCTGCTTTAAGGATTTATATGAATTAGTATGGTTAAGAGTGAGTCATGTGAACATCCTATATTAGATTGGCATAACATTTCTTTTCTTTATATAAAATGTTGGATGCAAACCATTCCACTAAGAGATATATATGCAGACTATTTGTCTACCCAGGAGTTACTACAATAACATTTGCATAAATGTTATTATTTAAAATAATTAATTTTAAAGCAATGACTATACAATAAACTTTTAAAAAGCAATCATTGCTTATTGGAATTTTATTTGTGACTTCTTTGCTTTCATTAAATGAAGTTTAATATTCTGAACTACTTATTTCTGATAGCATTTTTTCCAGATGTTGTAGTAGAGAGGTTAAGCCCTCCAGGAGTTGAACAAGCTTGTAGCCAGAATGATGGTAAACGAAGAATTATATTAAATGTGCCACTTCCAACTTTAAAAGAAACCGAGAAAAAGTAATACAGATGCCTAATACAAGTAATATTAGTACAAAGCAATAGCTAATACCATCTTTTTCGTTCAGTTGCAGAGACATTTTTAGAGAAGAGTATGAAAAAGTCAGATGGCTACCACAAATACAGAATGAAGTCCAACCACTTTTTTCCACATGTATTGCACATTTGATGCACACAAATGGGTAAAATATCAATAGCATCATTGCAGCTGTTATCTTATGTATTTATGTGCACAAAGAATAAATCTTGTGTAATATTAAATGGGCTGGACATATACGGTGAAGGTCAAAATGTTAGTAAGGCACAATCTCGGAAAATAAATCAAGACAAATAATGCATGGATCTGGTGAAATAATTCCCCATCATGACCACACACAACAAACATAGATACTCAGTCCTCTCATACAGTGTATCTGAGAAAACTTAAACCATAATATTTCTCTTACCAAATCAGGAGACCTGACATTTATTTGAAAATTGCATCTCTCTGACGAGGCAAAATTGAAACTCTTTAATCTTAAAAAAATCCTCAATGCAGTGCACTATTAATTACAACAATATATAAAAATAGAAAACATTTGAAATATTGAAAATATTGGATGCGCACCTTTCAACAGGATCTCTAAGCATAACAATAAGCTTTGCATTTGGCTGGAAGGCATGAATAAAATCTGGTATTAAGAATGGAGGTTCCCCCTCTGTACTGTTATCATAAAAGAAAATCCAAGCATTGTTGTCCCACATTGTTGAAGCACTTGCCTCTCCTAGAAATGACAAAATCTATAGATGGTTACCCTTAATTTTAGAAACATATGCAGAAATTGCTATACATCATATTTCTCAAATCTGCCATTATCCTTGTGTTTCTTGTACATTGCCTTCTACCAAAGAAACTGAATAGAATTAACTGGTACTAAAATTCAACATGTAGAAAGTAAACATATTTAAATATATATATTTGTTTTCTGAGGTTTTCATGGGTATTTGTATGTGGATCTTTGGTCGTTCAGGTTTTCTCCCACGTAAAATTGGAAGTATCTAGGCGACGTTTCGATGAAGTCTCATTCATCATCTTCAGGCTT